>JASDQU010105513.1:58607-86245 GCA_032191745.1 Picea mariana | reverse complement strand
TACACCCAATTTTCCATGTTTCATGCTTAAAGAAAGTTATAGGCGACAAGATCCCAGTTCAAACTATATTGCCAGAACTTGACGAGGAAGGAAAAATGATATTGGAGCCTGAAGCCATCACTGACACAAGAATTCGCCAACTGAGGAATAGATCCATTTCAGAGTATCTCATTAACTGGAGGAAACTACTAGCTGAAGATTCCACTTGGGAAGATGAGTCTTTTATACAGAAGCATCCAGAGTTACTCAAGCGTTGCAGACAACACTTGTCTCAAGGGGAGGGGCATGTTAAGCCCTAATATTGGCTCATTACCACTTAATTGGGGCATATTATATTAGTAATGTTATTTTATTTATGTCAGCTCTAGGCCATTAGTTGTAGTTTAGATTAGTAATGTTATTTTATTTATGTCGGCTTTAGGCCATTAAACCTCCTAGTCTCCTATATATACCAAGGAGACATTTTCATTTTGAATCATCTTGTACTTGAACATTTAAGGGGGGTAAAAGGAGGTTGCCCCCTCGAAGAGGCTTATTATCTGAAATTATCTCTTTTCAAGGTGTTGAGTACTTTTCCTGAGGTTTTTCTATGCTATATTGATGTTTGGTTCTTAACACTATACTATAAACAAGTGCATAAACCATGCACCAACCTATATCTCAACATGTACCATCAATGAGTTCATCAACCCTGCACCAAATATGTACCAATCATGCATCAAATACACATAAAACATGAATCATGAAGATGTACCAACATCATCAACTATACACCTCATGTATGTGCCAACTCATCAACTACTTGTCTCAACCATGTACCCAACATGTACCTCAACCATATACCAAAGACATACACCAATATAACCATCAAAATTTATCTAACAATTCATCACTCTATCCATAAACCCGATACCATAAACCATTATATCAAACCATGTGCCACAACCTCACTGTTATACAACCTCTATCTGTAACATACCTCAACCAAAATCCCTCATCAATTTCATCATCCAAATATAATTTGTAACTCTGTAATAGACCCAGTGTATATGATCACATACCTGCAAACCTTCCTTAGCTTTAAAAACAAGAGACTAGCATTTCATCAAACTTTACTTTAGTCTCACATGACTAATTTTGGATTAGTCAACAACCCTAACTTGAAATAATAATAATTGTGTACCTATAATGAATAAAGATCTAAAAATATTAAACAATGTTCTTCAGTGTCTTTTATGCAATTCCTCTAGGTTTCACTACCTGGAACCTCCCAGAAAATGAGTTATAGAAAAAATGACATACCTTGTTGAATTCTGGATTATTCTAGAGAGAGAAATTGTAGAGCATGCTCCACATGGAATATTTTCTACATGGATCTGAAAATGGTACACAACATAATAAATACTGTACTCTAACCCATACATTTTGTCTTACTAAATTTGGATATGTTATGAATAAGTTATGATGTTTTTACCAAAAGCACCTGTTTTAGACTAGTTTCGGGACTAGACACAAACCCTATTTTCCACGGAGTGTAACTCCCAAAATACAACAACCCACAAGATGAAATTTTTATCACTGTTACTTGGATATGTTTTCTCATATTTCGCTATTTGAATCATTGTAGAAAAAAAGTTATTGTGAAAATGGTGAGATGACCTGTTAATAACATACCATAGAAAACATCATCAAAATACTTTATCATACCTTGAAATTCAGGCTTCTTTACTTCACCTTCCATCTGAAATTCGCCTTATATATCCTTTGTTTACCTCATTCACTTGTAGATATTCAATATTCTCAATGGATACTAATGGTAGACCCTTGATCTCTTATTTATACTCTCCAAGTAGCTTCCTCTAGAAGTATCCACTTAGCCACTTTGTCCAGTTAACCACTTTGTCCACTTAACCAAATTTGTTCACTTAGCCACTTTGTCCACTTAGCCAACTTTGTCCACTTAGCCACTTTGTCCACTTAACCACTTCTTTTTGCAACCACTTTATTCTTTAAAGAATTTCTCTTTGCAGACACTTTGAATACTTTATTATTTAAATAATTTCTCTTTACTCAAAACTTCTTGTTGCAACTAAATTTTATATAATTATTCAATTCATAGCTTCTTTTCCCTTAACTAACTTCTTGTTGCAAGCACTTTATTATTTAATTTGTTTCTTGGTCAACCACTTTGACTATTCAATCTTCTCATCACAACTACTTTACCATAATTACCATACTCACAACTTCTTGTTGCAACTAATTTATTTTTAATTATTTTCTTAATGCAACAACTATACCCATGATTAAATCCTAGTTTCACCCACTTTGACTAGTCAACTTATTCTAGTAGTTTTTAGAGTAATTTGACTTCTTTGACCTTCTAGGGGCCTTTAGATAACTCATGAGGGTTCTCCAACTTCACAAGTCCATAATTCTCTAACCGTGAGGAGTTATGTGGCATTCCACATATCATCGAAAATGGCATGAGATGTACTATCCATATAGAAAAGTATTACCTACATATACACTGATATTCATTACATTATTCCTCAACCAAACTTGGGTTCCTTATCCATACCTCTAGAGATACCAGACATACTCAAGGGTTGACATCAATATTTAAGAGTTGACATCAATCTACAATATCACTCTCCAAAGGTTGACATCAATGACAACCAACAATCCAAACCAACTTTCCATCAATATAAACCAACAGTCTGACAATATCCCTCTTTGGAATTGATGGAAACACTTACTCATGATAACATTCATTCTCATACTCCTCGTCAGTGTTTCTATCTCTCCCCCTTTGACATCAATGGAAAAGGGAATATCTCCTTGGGGATACTCCCCCCGAATGAAATCTCCTTGGGGATGCTCCCCCTTTATAAATGAATTTTTTATCTAGGTGGATATCTGTGGCTACCCACGTTTTCCAACTGGCTCAAAACAAGTTTCTGGCAATTTTGGCAATTTACTATTTTTAGTAGTTTTTAACTTCCGGGGCCATTTTGAGGGCTTAAATGAAGGTTTTTCTTGATCGAGCTTCTCAATGATAGCCAAAGGCTCTGATTGATCCCCCAAATGAATCTCCTCTATGATACCTTTCCAACAAGATATCATGCACCTCGAACGAAGATCGTATGCCAAATTTATGCCCTCGGGAAGTTGATACACCAAACTACCCAAAACGAGGTGCACAAAAATGTTGGCTTTTCATCTTCTGCGGTTAGGGTTTTGGATTTTCTTTATGATAAAAGGGAATTTCGAGCCTAATTGCAAAATCATCTTCTCACATATGCGAGTAGCCATCACATCTCTTCTCAGAGATAAGCTGCCACCATTCTAGCGAGTCTTTCACTCTGTATTTTACAGTCTTTGTACATTTTCACTCATTAATAGAAAATTGTGTATTACTATATATATGTGTTTATGGTTGCATATCTGATACATTTATGTTATAATATTGGATATTTGATATATCTCTATACATTTCTTTATTATATCTCCGCTCTCATTTGGTGCCGAAAATAATTTGGATCACTTTGATATTTTCTCTGTGTTTCTAAGCCTATGAGTTATCTCTCTCTCTTCATATGAATAATATCCCCCCATTTAAAAAAGGGTATCACTCTGATGCAACACTGAAGTCATATCACACATTCTTCCCTTGTGACAATCTCTCCCCCTGGAAACATGCCTATGTTCTCTCTCTCCAATCATCTAACTCTCTATCCTGCATCTGATGAATCTCTTTCCATGGAATCATACCTATATTCTTATCGCGTTGTTTGACAACTTATCTGAATGATATTTCTACCTATATTTTTTGTTTTGTTTCTCTTTCTTGACTTCTCTACAACATGTTGTGTAGAAAAAATATAAGTCTTCTTGTACCTGCTACCTTTTGGAGTTATTGTCCATTGGTGCTTCCTTGTGTAATCAATTGACATATATGAGAATCGTTCAAGAATAAGCATTCAAATATTCTTGTGTAATTATCATCCATTATGACAATTTTCCTTTGTCTTTGAACCACTCCTAGAACCAATCTATGAATATTTTCATCTCTATCCATACTGTCCAAGACTCTGGTACACAACTATCCATAATTTTGACTCATATGTCACTGTACTATCATGAAGTATTCACTACTACAACTGATTAATCTATCATATTGTACTTCTACTAACTGACTGCTCTAAATCTGTCTAATCAAACTCTGCAAGATGCTCGAAGGATGGTTCTCTGGTATGTCTAAGATACCTCATAGACTCCCCCTATCTATTATTCATATTACCTAGGATTCTCTAAGCCAGATGGCTCAGAACAATTCTTTCTTTGATGTGGATTCATCATCATCTTCATTGGTATATTCATCACCTCTTTGAACTATGACTTCTTTATTTCTATTTGTAAATTCATCCTTCACTACAATACATGAAAGTACAATCTCT
This sequence comes from Picea mariana, assembly GCA_032191745.1. Taxonomy (NCBI): domain Eukaryota; kingdom Viridiplantae; phylum Streptophyta; class Pinopsida; order Pinales; family Pinaceae; genus Picea; species Picea mariana. The sequence goes on along the minus strand of JASDQU010105513.1, from coordinate 81,788 downwards.
TGAATCTATTCCTTATTTACCTGTCCTCCTTTTATTTCGTTTCTTTTCAAAACCTTTCTATATCTTACATCTTCCTTTTTCTTTGTAGTTTTTTCTTCATCTCATTTTATTGCCAATCTTGCGGTCTCTAGGACTTGGTCTTTGTGCACATGTTCTTCCCATTTTCTTATGCATACTTTCTTTTATTTGATATCATTGTTCTCTTTCATGGAAGAATTGATCATGCTTCTACAATCATGAGCTACGTGTCCATAGTTATGACATTTGTAACATTCAATGTTACCTGGGTCCACATTAGCATTTCTTGCTTGAACATTTATTTTATAATCCTTGCAATTTGCAACCTTATGTGGAAAGTTAGTGCAATAACAACAATTACCATAAAAGAAATTTCAATATCTGGGAGTGAATGATCTTCTTTGTCATGTAGTCCCTTTGAATTTCTTTCTTGACTGATCATGATCATGATTGAAGCTTCTTTGTGTCTTGAACATGGATGGTCTTCTTGAAGATGTATCTTTATTAGTTTTCTTAGATTCTGGTTGACCATGATTCCTTCCTTTGATTACTTCTACATAAATCGTTTTATTTTCTTTATTCTTCTTTTCTAGCAACCTAGAGTGTTTCTCTTCATTCTCTACAACTAATTTTGATGTTTTTGTTTCTTCAACGTTCTTGTTGAGATTGACGATTTTACTTCTCAATGTGACAACTTCTTCTTCAAGCTTCTCAACCTCTTCTTCTTTCTTCATTATTCGAGACTTCAGGACTTCTTCTATTATTTTCGCTTCTTCAAGATGGAATTCTAATGTGATTATTTCTTCTTCAAGTCCTTTCTCTTCTTGAACAAACTCTGCCTAAAGATGGTTTATATTGTTAGTTCTTTCCTTAATATGATCTATCAATATATTCTCTCTCATTTCTACTTCTTCTCTCTGTGCTACTATGTTGGATTCCGAATACTTCTTCTGATATTCAATATTTTCTTCGATCTTTTTGGCTTCTTCTAGCTGAGTTCTTAAGTTGTCGATGACCTATTGGGATTCTTAAAAAATGTGAACACTTTCCTTTTGTTTCATCAATTATTTCTTGAGTGACTTGTTTTCTTCTCTTTCTTTTCTTAGTTAATCTAAAACACTGATTATTTCTGCTTCATAATTATCTTATATTTCAATTAGTTTTTTTTTCTAATTTCCTTCATGATATTCTATTTCAAGATATTTGCATTTTTCACAATTAAAGAAAAGCAACATACTTCTGTTGATTATGTACTCTTCATCTTCTGAATCTATTTGACATGATGAACATATTTCTTCTTGATATGTACCTGCATTTTCTTTGACATTATCTGACTCTATGATGGGTGAAGAATAGATATTAAGTAACGTATCCCAAAGTTCTTTAGTTGATGAACATTTACCTAATTTGTCCTTTAGTGAATCATATAGTGCTTCCAAAATGAAATCCATTGCAATTTTGTTATTTCGTTTTAGTTCATTCTTTGATGTAGTATTTTCCCTTTTTAAACTATCATATCTTGTAATAACTGATTTCCAAATATCATACCCATGTCCCTTTAAAAATACTTTCGTCCTTCCACTCCATATCTCATACATTAAACCATTTTGACCATTAAACAATGGTACTCCATTATCATAATAATCCATGATCTCCTTCCAGTGGTTAAACTATTTCCTGAAGGAACCCTCTCTAGTTCCAATTATTGGATTACTGAGAGGGGGGGCGGGGGGGTGAATCAGTAATGAGAAATTATACCAATTATTAATCCTTTAAACCAAAAAGTATATTGTTTTACTTATTCAACCATGTTCATCTGTTCATCATCAATATCTTACTGTATCATAATCACTAGCATTCATCCGTACATAATAAACAATAACAAACACATCCACACAATGCACAGTACACCAATATTTTCGAGGAAACCCAATGTGGGATAAAACCACATAATGTTTTTCTTATATGTCAAGAATTACATTCAAAGAAGCACCAACTTCCAATTCTCCATCTACAACTGGAAGTGGGCTCCAACCCCCTAGTTTCTCTAGCTACAACCTAAGGGAAACTCCAACTCCCCAATTCTCTGGCTACAACCACAAGGAGGCTAAAACCCCCTATGTTCTCCAGCTACAACTGAAATGTGGCTACAACCACCTATCCTTGCCCAATCCAAATGCCTTGAAATATAAGTAGAATGATGGAACCACTGTCACACTATCACTGTGAGATATATTGTTGTAAACCTGTACCAATCAACCTGCACCAAATAGCCTATAATAACTTGTACCATAAAATAGTGCATCAACCATGCACCAACCTGTACCAAACAACCTATAATGAACTTGCACTATAAACGAGTGCATCAACCATGCACCAACCTGTACCTCAACCTGTACCATCAACGAGTGCATAAACCATGTACCAAATATGTACCAATCATGCATCAAATACACATAAACTATGACTCATCAAGATGTACCAACATCATCAACTATACACCTCATCTATGTGCCAATTCATCAACTACTTGTCTCAACCATGTACCCAACATGTACCTCAACCATATACCAAAGACATACACCAATATAACCATCAAAATTTATCTAAAAATTCATCACTTTATCCATAAACCCGATACCATAAACCATTACATCAAACCATGTGCCACAACCTCACTGTTATAAAACCTCTATCTATAACATACCTCAACCAAAAACCCTCATCAATTTCATCATCCAAATCTGATTTGTAACTCTATAATAGACTTGGTGTATATGATCACATACCTGCAAACCTTCCTTAACTTTAACAACAAGAGACTAACATTTCATCAAACTTTACTTTAGTCTCACATGACTAATTTTGGATTAGTCAACAACCCTAACTTGAAATAATGACAATTGTGTACCTATAATGAATAAAGATCTGAAAATATTACACAATGTTCTTCAGTGTCTTTTATGCAATTCCTCCAGGTTTCACTACTTGGAACCTCCTAGAAAAGGAGTTATAGCAAAAAATGACATACCTTGTTGAACTATGGATTATTCTAGAGAGAGAACTTATAGAGCATGCTCCAGATGAAATATTTTATGTATGGATTGGAAAATGGTACAAAACATACTACAGACTGTACTCTAACCCATACATTTTTTCTTACTTAATTTGGACATGTTATGAATAGGTTATGACGTTTTTACCTGAAACACCTATTTTAGACTAGTTTCAGGACTAACCACAAACCCTAATTTCTATATATATATATATATATTACTTATCAGTCTCTCTCACTCACTCACACATATATATAATATTTAATTAATTAATTAATGTGTATGTATTGTATATGTATGTAGTATATAAATATCATTATATATATTATAAAATATGATTAAGTATATTATATATTACAAGTAATCTCTTATCTTATTAAGGTTCAATAAACCAATTTGGTTTCAATGGACATTAATCATCATTCTATATATACATATATAATATATGTAGTATATATTATAATATGTGTGTGAATGTGCATGTGTGTTTGTGTGTGTGTGTGTGTGTGTGTGTGTGTGTGTGAGAGAGAGAGAGAGAGAGAGAGAGAGAGAGAGAGAGAGAGAGATGTTTATCAATTAAAATAATGCATATAACATAAGCATAGACTCTAACTGTGTTTGGAGTTTTTTGTCTCTTTTTTCACTCGTTTTTCTAATGATTCTAACTTTTTTTGGAGTTTGACATCTCTTTCTTCTCTTATTTTTTTTAATGATTCCATATATTCGTAAATACTCTCTAGGGTGAATTTGGAGGGCCTCCCTTTGGTAGGATGAGTTTTTAGAATAGGTTGTGAGGTGTCCATAATGAAAAGTAGAGAAAATAAGTAGCAACATACTCACTAGATTTAGGAACACACGCTTGGGTGCTCAGTGACATATTCACTCTTTTCCTCATTCAAAAACTCAGATAACACACCATAAAAACTGCAGATTCGCCTTGTTTAACACCTTAGATTTGATCGCTCCAGATTCACTCATTCACATCCTCAAAATTGCTCGCTCAAATTCACAGAATCACTTACTCAAATCTTCTTCGTATCACTGAGAGTTCAAAACCATAACCATATCCCTAGAATCATCTCAGATACATGGGCCTCCATATGCTAGAATCTCCACATAAGTTTTCACCTTCGCATCTGGATGGCTTCAGTGTTCACTACAAGTTTGATCCAATCGCTAAAAACATAATGTACAAAGGTTTAACATGTTTAGTTTCGTCGCTCCCTACAGATCGTGTTTGAGAGCAAGGAAAGTTCACTCACAGATTCAAATAATTCACATAACCAAAGAAGCCACAGAGAGTAAAGCATCCTTGAGAATTCAAAAAAATTGCAGGACTGAGAATAATCAAATAAGACAATAGGCTGCAGAGAGTTTTAAAAAAAACACAGATGCTTGCAGAGAGTTCATTCAAAAAATCGCAGATGGACGAAGAGAGTTTGCTCAAAAAAACTACATATGGTCGCAAAGAGTTCATTCAAAAACCATAGATGGCTACAGATATTACTTATGAATCATTGACATAAACCCTTTTTGGCTAATCCATTGTGGAATAATGGAAGAGAGCATTTTGCAGAATAATGATACTATTAAAAATATCCTTAAATCAAAATTCAAGGAGAAAATGTGGTGTGATAAAGAGTTAGAGGAAAAAATAAAATTAAGGTATTATAAGGAGCTAATCAACCCTAATATAGAAGATCAAAATTATCTCTATGTTTTGACACATGTAAAGAAAAAAATAAACATTGCTAAGATAAGAACAAATTCTCATGAGTTCCATAATGAAACAGGACATTGGTCAATTCCTAAAACGTCTTGGGATGAAAGAGTGTGTCACCTTTGTGACACTAAGAAGGTTGAATATGAAAATCACCTTCTCTTATATTTCCCAACCTATATCAAGATTAGATCTCAATTTCAAAATGTTTTTCACACTACCAACCTCCCTAACCTTTTAACTCAACAAAACTATGGTGATATTGAAAAACTTCTCTTAATTCTTTTCAAACACATAAACAAAATTCTAAAGAATTGCAAGTAATCCCCTACCCTCTTAAGGTATGATAGACCAATTAAGTCTCAGTGGAAATTAATCATCATCATCATCATCATCATCATATTCAGTATATATATTAAATAATATAAATAATATATGTAAAAGTATTTAAAAAAGATATATGTTATATGATATAGTTATAGTATTAATGTAAATAATATAAGTGATATATTTTGTATATTATATTTTATATATATATATATATATATATATATATATATATATATATNTGCAAGTAATCCCCTACCCTCTTAAGGTATGATAGACCAATTAAGTCTCAGTGGACATTAATCATCATCATCATCATCATCATCATATTAAGTATATATATTAAATAATATAAATAATATATGTAAAAGTATTTAAAAAAGATATATGTTATATGATATAGTTATAGTATTAATGTAAATAATATAAGTGATATATTTTGTATATTATATTTTATATATATATATATATATATATATATATATATATATATATTAATTAAATACAAAATATATTATATATATACATATGTATATGCATATACACTTATAATATTCTCTCCCTCTCTCTCTCTCTATATATATATATTCAAAGAAAAAAGAACATAATTTTATTTATGAGAAAAAAAAAATTGCATTCATATATTCCATGGGTATTCCTTCACATGCAACTATGAGGTAGTTTAATACTTCCGAGAACTTCATCTATTTCCTAAAAAGGAGAGTGGAGGGCCCACATGTAAATAAAAGTAGTTGATCTGGCATGTCTTTTTTATATATATTTGGACTGATATTTCAATTAAATTTACATATTTTCAAAATATTACAGAACTGTTCAATTTTTTCATGTCTTACAAAAATGAAATAATATCTGTGCATATTAATTAGAGAGTAAACCTAGGGAGGTGAATAAATTATGTCGATTCATCCAGGCTCTCTTCTTTGATCTTCCAACATCCTTTGTCCAGGTCTAGGCCAATTCTAGAGAGTTGTTCCACTTCTTTTTTATGGTTCTAGTAAACATGTGTAAAAGTAATATGAGAGAATCAATAGAGCATATTTTTATTTCCTAAAATACTAGAAGGAGAGTGTATGATCTCAGAATGTGTGTTCCTTTCATGAATTCTATTTAAAACATTGAATCTTCATAAATGTTCACATGTCTAATATTTTTTTCAAGGGACAAAAGAGTAAGAAGATAAAGGGCCTTTAGCTCGCTAAAGTTATTGGATTCTTCTCTTAGGCCATCAAAGGAGTAGGGGTGATTTTCAGAGATGTGAATGATTCCTCTTGCACCACCCTTGGAGGGGGTGCCTTGTGCAGCCCCATCAAAAGCAATCCCACGTAAGGGATTTATTTATTTTTGGTGGCTAAGATACTCTCAACCTGGCTGAAAGAGTGATTTTTTCATGGAAAAGAAAAGAATGTTTTGAGACAAATGATGGACGTATGGGAAGTGGTATTGGTTTGTCTTAAAAGATAGCATAGTTGTGAGCTAACTAGATTCCGCAATAGACCATAAGGGGAATAAATTTGTAATTCTTATTTTGTTGTCCTGCTAGCTAAAATTGTAGTTCTTCAAAGATATTTGTCTCATTCCAGCTTAGAGAGGGCCCCAAGATCGACTAATTTCCAACCAAATTAATTTGGTGAAAGTGCAGTCAAGAAAGAGACGGGTGATGGTATCTTCTTCTGATTTTCAAAGGGTATTGTTAGTACACGAAATGGTCAGGTGTATTTGCTGCCAACTCACCAGGAAAGTTCACAACATACTTATGAGTACCTCATGCACTCATATTTCATTATTTCAGCTAAGAAACGTGTCAAGGGGAATTTTATGGTTTTCATTGCCTTCATTTAATTAGATTTTCAAGGATTTTTTCACAGAATTTCTAACAGTTTCCTTGAAGTGTGTTATTTTATTTTGAACTTGGCACTACAAACTGGCACTTTGAACCCTTTGTTCCATAATTGTTGAATCCCTCATCTTCTGCATCTATTTGAAAATCAGTCTTAACCAATTGAATGAGATCCATATCAAATAGGAGGAATATGGTTAATCATTTGTAGAACCAAGCTTAAATTGCATACATCTTTGGCGTTGAAAACTAATATTTATGTTTCTTTATTCATTGGCACTGCAAACTGATATTTATGCTTTTGAAACCTTGTTTTAGCAAATAAATCTCACCTATATTCACTTCATTACAAATCTCAGTGGTTGTCCCTTTTATCCTCCCTTCTGAAATGTGCTCTATTTCATACCACTGAGGTGTATAAGATTTGGAAAATAAATTATTCTTAAAGAATTGATTGTGGATAGTCAGGAAAACAAAAAGACTCACAAAGGATGGGAGATTTTGAGGATTGAACCTTATCATATGAATTTACAACATTTTGGTGATGGTTATGAGTTTTGAACTATAACAAGCAGTTATGGTGTTTTTCCTCCAATTATATATCAAGATAATGAAGTTTTGTTGCATGTATAGAATCCTGGTATATGTTTTGAGGTGTTGAAACCTTGGAAAAAGTGAAATAGGCTACTACAAGAAAGTTCACAGTGCCTGTACTCACTGGCGTTGTGAACTGGTAATTTGGGATAGTTTGTAGCAATTAGCACACAACAGAGTCATGTTTTGATCGTAAATTTTGAATGCCAATGTGGGTTCTTATGAAATTTGGTGTGGATAAGACCCATATTATCTTTGAATTTATGAAAAAACATCAACCTGACCCAGTTCATATTTTAGGAAAAAAGTCAAAATCATCACCTACAGGAAAGGTTCGCAATGCATGTTGTCAAAGGCACCATGAACTCTAACAATTTGACAAATCCGAGATATGAGAAGGATGTCAACTACCAGGGAAGGTTCGAATGGCTTCCTAGGAGTTATTTGGACATGAGGGATATGTGTTCCATCTCCATATCTAGAAGCATGACCTGTTTCAAAAGGCATTTATCACAATAGACAAGATCCCAAAAAATAGGAATTTGTTATGTTTTTGTTGGAATCTTTTGTAACTGACTCCTATGTAACTCCTTGGTTTCGACCTCCTTAGAACAAAGATATATCATTCAATATATATGAAGTGGATTTTGAGAAGGAAAGGGTTGGATTCATGATCCAAGAGAGGAGAGAGTTGGAGGAATAGTTTTAATTGCTCATTTGTAAAGACCGATGGCCTGTTGTAATTAACATTTCTGCCATTAAAGATTCATGAGAGTTGTTTATCATCTTGTCTTCTTTGTTTTCCTATTTATTGTTATCTTCTTGATTAAATATTTACAGGTTTTGAGGATCAAAGGTTTCCTTTGATTAATGGATCCCTGAGTAGCAAAGGATCTACTATAGATGGCATGTTAATCATTGTTTTTGTTCTAACATTTTTCAATCTATTATGCAGAGATGATATTTTTTTAGTAGACATTCTTCTTTTTGTTCACTTCTTTCTTCTAATCATTACCATACAGGCTCTTAAACTGATATTTAGCTTGATTTCCTTCAATCTGCAGAGTGGTTTTGACTCCATGCCCAATGGTAGATCATTGATATACAGTCAGTCTGTTTCCCTTTTTCTTGTTCTTTCTTGTTGATCCACCCAATTTAAATTGATTTATTTTTTTCAAATTCTGATGGGTATTAGGCTTGTTCTTAAAGTACTCCAAGAACAACTTATAGTGTTAACATTTTTGGTGCCATTGCTGGGGACAAAGTTGAAAATATTCCCTAGGAGAACGACATTGATTAGATCCAAATTTATATGGTGAATTGAATCCATACACGTAGAGACTGAATACTCTTTCACCTGGCGACTCCACAATCTAAGACTCCACTGGAGGAAAAATCCTGCCAAAAGAAAAATGAAAGCACAAAAGGGAAAAACTAGGTATCATCTCATTATCTTTTTCCATGAAATTGTGTCCTTCTTCATCAAATCGTTCATGTCTTCCCTTTGCATGTAAAGAGGATCATCCTATGTTTTGTTTATTCAGATGATTGTAAACCTACAAATGCATATTATTCATTGAGTAATGAATATTTTTCCTCTTCATGCACTATTGACCTTGATTTAATCCCATCATGTGAGCCTATTGATAAAGCTGAGGTATATGTTTCAGTTTCTCCTGAATTTGACTCATATTGTAAACCTGTGGATTATGAAGTTGATATACCTTCTGAGGTCCCTGTTGAACCTTGAAATCAACCAATTGACCTTTGTGTTCATCCTGTTGAAGCTCAATTAATAATCATAGAATTTTTTAAACCTCTCAAGTTGCCTCCTATCCTAAATGCTTACCCTCCCATATTTTTTCAATACCTTCCTTTGTTCAAAGGAAATGATCATATTGCAGCTAAAAATCACATAGAAGCTTTTTAGGATTTCATTGATAATTTTGAAATCATGCACAAGGATGTTATCTTGAGGTTATTTTCCAAATCCTTGGTCGGGGATGTTGATTTGTGGTTTAGAAATCTGAAGGCTTGTTCTATTTGTTCATGGACTGATTTTCATTGTGTATTCCTGAGATATTGGGATGAAAAAAAATCTGTTGATCAATGTATATATGAGTTTTATGCCCCGAAGAAGATGAGAAATGAGACTGTCACCCAGTTCAACTGGAGATTCCACAACTTCTATCTTAGCATGCTTGATTGCATTCGACCATATGAAGTTGTTGCCAAGATGTTTTGTATTGCAACTCATCATCATCTTGTTTTGGTTTTGTTCCTTAGAGAGAGAAAGTATTCATATTTAGAGAAGGTGCATATAGATATAGAGGATATTGGAAACAACATTCTAGTTTGTGGAAAGTTATCAAATCAATTTTGGGTTGAATATTTTCATGTACATGTACAAGAGGATGTTCATGAACATAAATCAGATTTGGGACAACTTTCTGCATCATTTTCATATTTCAATATTTCATATTGTTGGATTACTGAGAGGGGGGGGGTGAATCAATAATAGATAAATATAATCCTTTTTAACCATAAAATGCAAGTGTTATATCAATGCAGCATTATCATCCAATAGTTTAAGAGTAAACAAACTATGAACAAATGAGAAATCATACACATACACAATACACTTGTGTTTTTACGTGGAAACCCAAAGTGGGAGAAAACCACATAATTATTTTTCTTTTATGTCTTTAAGAATTACATTTATTGGAAGCACCAACTTCCTTTGTTTTCCAGCTGCAACTGGAAGGAGGATCCCATGCCCTAGTTTCTCAGGCTACAACCTGAGGGAAGATCCAACTCCCCAATTCTTTGGCTACAACCAGAAGGAGGCTACAACCCCCTATGTTCTTTGGATACAACTAGAAGGTGGCTACAACCACCTGTCCTTTCCCCATCCAACTACCCTGTCGTAGAAGTAGAATGATGGAACCACTGTCACACTATCACTATGAGATATACTGTTGTAAACCTGTACCAAACAACCTGTAACAACCTATACCAATAACTTGTGCCAACATGTAACATACATCAATATGTACCTCAACTTGTACCATAAATAAGTGCATATCAACCATGCACCAAAAATGTAAAAATAACCTGTCACAATGACCTATCCAAACAACCTATCACAACAACCTGTCTCATCAATATTATCAACCAAATCAGATCTACTCACCAAGATCAATCACTAACACAACTCTCAACCATATGCACACTATCACCAAGATGTGAATCAACCAAGAATAACACAACAACTCATAATCATCACCAAGATCGATATGTTCGTCTAATAATATATGAAGACAAGTATGCTACATCATCCATAAACCATGTGTCAACAATACTACTAACAAGTTCCTCCAACCATGTACCAAGTATGTACCAATCATGCATCAACTACTCATCAACTATGACTCATCAAGATGTACCAACATCATCAACTATGCACCTCATGTATGAGCCAACTCATAAACTACTTGTCTCAACCATGTACCCAACATGTACCCCAACCAAAAGCCCTCATCAATTTCATCATCCAAATCTGATTTGTAACTCTATAACAAAACTAGTGTACATGATCACATACCTGCAAATCTTCCTTAACATTAACAACAAGAGACTAGCATTTTCATCAAACTTTACTTTAGTCTCACATGAGTAATTTTGGATTAGTCAACAACCCTAACTTGAAATAATCATAACTACATACCTGTAGTAAATAAATATCTAAAAATAGTACACAATTTTCTTCAGTGTCTTTTATGCAATTCCTTCAGGTTTCACTACTTGGAACCTCACAGAAAATAAGTTATAACAAAAATGGCATACCTTGTTGAATTCTATCTTATTCTAGAGAGAAAACTTGTAGAGTGTGCCCCACATGGAATATTTGTTTGTGGATATGAAAATGGTACACATAATACTACAGACTTTAATCTAACCAATACATTTGGTCTTACTTAATTTGGATCTGTTATGAAACAGTTATGACGTTTTTACCCTAAACACATGTTTTAGACTAGTTTCAGGACTAGCCACAAACCCTATTTTCCATGGAGTGTAAATCCAAAAATACAATGACCCACAAGATGAAATTTTTATCATAGCTACTTTTATATGTTTCCTCAACGACCTCCAGATTTTGCGGTATGAATCATTCTAGAAAAAAATTATTGCGGAAATGGTGAGATGACCTGTAAATAACCTACCTTAGAAAACATCATCAAAATAATTTATCCTCCCTTGAATTTTGGCCTTCTTTACTTCACCTTCCCTCTGGAATTTTCCTGATATCATTTGGTTACCTTAGTCACTTGTAGATATTCAATATTCTCAAGTGTGATTAAAATGAGAGACCCTTGCCTCTTATTTATACTTTTATGTAGCTTCCTCAAGGGGTCACCTTCTAACCATCTTAAACCACTTTCCTTATTTTATGGCTAACCCACTCCTAACCACTTGTCCATTTAGTAATTTCTCCATCAAATTTATTATTTAAATAATTTATTTTGTATCCACTTTGACTTATAGTACACTCATCACTTTACTTTATTATTTAAATAATTTCTTCTTTGCAACCACTTTGACTACTTTGACATTTTGGGGCTTCTAGATGACTCATGAGGGTTCTCCAACTTCACATGTCCATAACTCTCTAACCGTGAGGAGTTATGTGATGTTCCAGATACCATCGGAAATGGAATGACATGTAATATCCATAGAGAATAGTCTTACCTTCAAATATATTGAAACCCATACCATTATACATTAAAAATACTTGGGTTCATTACCCAAACCTTTGTGCTACCAGAATTCACTACCAGACTTTCTTCAAGGGTTGAAATCAATGACAACCAACCCAAATAATCAACAATATCCCCCTTTGGCATTGATGGAAACACTACGATGCAATACTGATTTCATATTACTCATGCTCCCCCTATGACCATCGTTCCCCTGGAACCATGCCTCTATGCTCTTTCTCCAAGAATTTACCTTTGCATATGATACATTTCTCCCCCTTTGTCATCCATAGAAAAGGTATCTTTCCATCTGGGGCTGCTTCCCTTGACTGAAATATTCCTGAAAATGATCTCCCAACCTGAATTGTCCTCTTTATGCTGCTTCCTTGTCTAAATCTAAGACATATAAGATAAGCATTCAAAAGAATTCATTTTTGGAGTAGAAATTACTCTGCGTCTCTAGCGAAGATACTCAAAGGCTTCCCATGGAAGTGGTTTTGTAAAGATTTCTTCCACTTGTTCTTTTGTTCCCACATATTCAACTCTGATGTTCTTCTCTGCAACCTGTTCCCGTAGAAAGTGATACTTGATTGGAATGTTCTTCGTCTTGGAGTGCATCACCGGGTTCTTTGAGATACTGATGGTGCTTGTATTATGACAACATATTGGAATTGTCTCATCATAATCAACCTGTATATATTTTAGAGTTTGTTTCATCCATAGAACCTGTGTACAACATCCTGTTGCTGTAATATACTCTATTTCGGTTGTAGATAAATATATTGATGATTGTTTCTTGCTTATCCAAGATACTAAACACTCACCCAAGTAGAATGTTGCTCCACTGGTTCTTTGTCAGTCATCAATGCAACCTTCCCAATCTACATCTGTGTAGGAAATAAGTGATAGATCCTTTCCTTTTGGATACCATAATCCAAAATCTTTTGTTCCTTCGAGATATCTGAAAATACCCTTCACTGCTAAGACATTTGATTCCTTTGGTTCTCCTTGAAATCATGCCACATTTCCAACTTACTGCATTACATCTGGTTTGGATGATACAACATATAATAAGATACCAATCATTGACCTATATTTCCTCTGGTCTGTAGACTTAGGATCATCATATTTTCTCAACTTGCAACTGGTTTGCATACGAGTGATCACTGGTTTGCAATCTTCCATTCCGAACCTCTTTAACATTTCTATGATATACTTATTTTGAGAAATAAAAATTCCTTGGTTGCTTTGACATATTTGAAGACCCAGAAAGAAAGATAGTTCTTTGAGTAATGACATTTTAAATTCATTCTACATATCCTTTGCAAAATTCTAGCTTAACCTGTCATCAATACTTCCAAAAATAATATCATCAACATAAAATTCAATTAATAAAATAACATTTTGAGTTACCTTGATGTAGAGGTTGTTGTCTGCACTTCCTTTTATGAACCCTTCCTATTGTAGATATTTATCCAGTCTAGAGTACCATTCCCTAGGAGGTTGGTTTAGACCATACAAGTCCTTCTTCAATTTACACACATAATCTACGTTCTCTGACAACTGAAATCCTTCTGGTTGTTCAATGTAGATATCTTCTTCAAGTTCCCTATTTAGAAAAGATGATTTCACATCCATCTAATACACTTTAATATTATTGGAGCATGCATAAGCTAAGAGAAATCAGATTGCTTCCATTCTGGAAACTGGGGAAAATGTCTCTTTAAAGTCGATTGCTTCAATCTGTGTGTATCCTTTACATACCAATCTATCTTTGTTCCTTGTAACTTGTCCATATCCATTCAATTTATTTATGAAAACCCACTTTGTGCCAATCATATTATTATTCTTTGGTCTTGGAACTAATTCCCAAGTGTCATTCTTCTCTATTTGATCCAATTCTTCATCCATGGCCTTATTCCAGAATTCATCCTTACTGGCCTCTTCAAAATTGTTTGGTTCAATCGTAGATTAGAGTGCTAGGTGCATTTGTTCTGGTGAACAGATTCTTCTTCTAGTCCCAACTCCTACATCCTTGTTTCCAATAATATGATCTGAAGGATGATTCTTTTGTATTCGTTTGCTAGGTTTATTTGGAGGCACTTGATGAACTTTCTCTTCTACTTCTGTCTGATCTTCTTCATCTTCCCCTTCTTCTTTGTAAAGTTTCTCCACTGATTCATTTTCTTCTTCCTTTGATTTTCGTCCACTTGTTTCATCAATTGTTACATTGATGCTTTCCACAACTTTGTTCATTCTCATATTGTAACAATTGTATCATTTCCTTGTACTTGAGTACCCAAAAAGTACTACTTTTTACACACGAGAGTTAAACTTTCCCATTCTTCCATCTTCTCTTTTGATGTAGCATTTTCTTCCAAACACTTTGAAGTGATTCACATTTGCTGGTCTTCCTTTCCATATATCATAGGGAGTTTTGTCATTGTTGTTTCTGAGCATTAATTTGTTTTGAATGTGAACTACTATATGCATTGCATGTGTCCAAAAGATATCTGTCAATTTTGAATCCATTAGCATTGTTCGAGTCATTTCCTATGTAATTATCATCCATTATGATAATGTTCCTTTGTCTTTGAACCACTCTTTGAACCAATCTATGAATCCATGCTCTCGTCCACTATCATATATCTTTCCAAACCTGATAAGTGTTCTTATGAATCCATTTTTGTCCATACTTTCCAAGACTCTACTGCATTACTGACTGTTCTGGATCTGTCTACTCAAACTCTGTAAGTTGCTTGAAGGATGGTTCTTTGGCCTGTCACAGCTATCACATAGACTCCCCCTATCTAATATCCATATTACTAGGGAGCCTCTAAGCTGTATGGCTTAGAACAATTTCTGCTCTAATGTGTATTCATCATCATCTTCATTGGTAGATTCATCATCTCTCTGAGCTCTGAATTATTTCTTTCTGTCTGTGGATTCATCTTTCACTACAATGCCTAAAAGTGAAATCTCTTAAACCTGTTCCTTATTTACCTTTCCTTCTTTTCATTTAGTTATTTTCCAAACCTTTCTATATCTGACATATTTCTTTTTCTCTGTAGCATTTTCTTCATCTCGTTTTATTGCCAATATTTCGATCTCTAGGACCTGGTCTTTGTTCACCTGTTCTTCGTGTTTTCTTATCCATACTTTCTTATATCTAATATATTTTTTCTCTTTCATGGAAGTATCGATCATGCTTCTACAATCACTAGCTATGTGTCCATCGTTATGAAATTTGTAACATTCAATTATATAGGGGGCCACATATGCATTTCTTGCTTGAACATTTCTTTTATAATCCCTGCAATCTGCAACCTTATGTCTAAAATTAGTACAATAAAAATGAGGACCATAAAAGAAATTTGCATACCTGGGAGTGAATGATATTCTTTGTGGTGTAGTCCTTCTAAATTTCTTCCTTAACTAATCATGATCATGATTGAAGCTTATTTTCGGCTTGAACATGGATGGTATTCTTTAATATGTACCCTTATTAGTTTTCTTAGATTCTGGTTGACCATGATTCCTTCCTTTGAGTATTTCTGTATAACTCTTGCTCTTTTCTTCATTCTTATTTTATAGCAACCTAGAGTGATTCTCTTCATTATCTACATCTGATACAAATGTTTATGTCTCTTCAACATTCTTTTTGAGCTTGATGATTTTACTTCTCAATGTGACAACTTCTTCTTCAAGATTCTCAACCTCTTCTTCTTTCTTTAATATCTGAGACTTCATGACTTCTTCTACTCTCTTCTCTTCTTCAAGATGAATTTTTAATGTGATTATTTCTTATTCAAGTACTTTCTCTTCTTGACCAAACTGTGACTCAATATGGTTTAGATCGTTAGTTATTTCCTTAGGATAATCTGCCAATATATTCTCTCTCATTTCAGCTTCTTCCTTCTGTGCTTCTATGTTGGCTTCCAAATACTATTTTTGATCTTTATTATTTTATTTGATCTTTCTGGCTTCTTCTATCTGAGTTCTTAAGTTATTGATGACCTATTGGGCTTCTTAAAAAATGTGAGCACTTTCCTTTTGTTTCATAAATTACTTCTTGAGTGACTTCTTTTATTATCTTTCTTTTCTTAGTTCATCTAAAGCATTCTTCAATTATTCTTCATAATTGTCTTCCTTTTCAATTAGTTTTTCTATCTCATGGAATTCTTGTTATAACCATAAATTGCACCAGACATGCATACCTGGCATTAGGCCATCTTACTTGCTATCTTTGCCAAGCCATCATTGAACAACTCTTCTAAAAAACCATTTTTTTTAAGATGTACATGCCCTACACCACTATTTCCCATGTACACATGCTTGTTTCACCATTACAACCTGCGTATACTCACAAAAAGCACGAAAAATAAAAAATTGCAAAGGGATACAGGTTTTTGGGCCGTTACCTAACCTTTTGACCACCCATAGCCAGTCACCCAACTGGATAACTATCTTTTTATCCTATAAAAGAAGGTGTTGGGGTCCCTTTCCAAGAGATAAGCACAAGAGGAAAGAAAATCTGCCCATTTAAATATCCCCCCTTTGCCAAAATATTTTGCAACCACATTATGAGTTTGATCTAGAATTCCCTTTTTCATCCATTTTTCCTCCATTGCAAACCCTTGGTTAGCATAGGAGGCCAACGCGGATCATGACATCCAGGTGATCATGTGACTACCTTCCATTTATGGTGCTCGTCCAAATCATTGAGAGATGACTCTGTCCAATTGTGTTTGTTTCAATGCACTCTCATCGAGAGTGCTGCAAAATGGTACATCGAGCTCAACCACTCAAGATACTCTACCTTTGGAGAATTGGCAATGGTTCTCTTAAACCATTTTCAATTACCTGTGAGATACGACGCCAAAACTGAATTGCTGAACAACTTTGAGCAGACAAAGGCAGACCATATCTCATATGACATCCGAGAATGGAGACGCTGGAAGAGTTTGATAAAAGTACTAGTCCCACCAGCATTCCTACTTGAGTGGTTCCTTAAGTCTTTGGTACCTCATCTATCTAAATATGTCACAACATCGGGGGTATTTTAAGAAGAAGAAGTGATAATGAGAGCTCAAAATCTAGAGTTGATTTACTCTCAGTCTGGTTTACATTATGAAGTTTTTCCAAATACACCGCGGTCGATACTTGGCAAGACCAGATAGAGATCTGGACCACATGTCTATGGTATTGTTGGTTCAACGCAAACAAATCCCACTGATCAGTTGTCGAATCAATTACAATAGACAATGACCAACCATACCACTGGTTCGGCTACTCCCCCTACTCAAACGTTGAATGTACACAGTGTGCAATCGACAAACCCAAAGGCCACCCAACAGCTTGACAGAAAGAAGAAACAATGAAAGAAGGGTAAGGGGGATAAGAAACCTACCAATAATGATGGCGGGTGAAACAAAAAAAAGAAGAAGTCGAAGTATCCGTGTACCTTTCCACAGAAGACCATCTGACTCACCTATGCCCTTGGCTTGTGGAGGTCCAGAAGTTATTGGCACAACAAAAACCTGCCGTGTTAACAAACCCATTTCCACATGGCCAAAATTTAACTCAAGCCTCTTCGAGCATGGAAGGGGGTAGTTAGGGACCCCCTCCATCTTCGAGTAATCCTTTGTCTGTGAATGTGTATATATTGAAAGGTAACATTGATATAGCAACTAGAACACGCGACTACAGAATGCCAAACACCTCTGAGAAGGGTAAAGAAGATGAAAAACCACCTCTTCCTCTCTAGATTGAGAAGATGTTGGGCGAAACAATGACACACATCCCAAAATGTGCATTCAAGAAAAATTCCCACAATCCAAATGCAAGGGTCATCCATAACTACTCTGTGGTGGAGGATTTGTCTCAAACCCCTTGTGCAATGTCCGCTTTGGAGGTCCTCCAGAGCTACCCTTCCTAGAGAAAGACTCTATTAGCTACCTTAGGATCTGCTGAGAATTGTAATCTAAGAACGATCATGCTTGATATGACCAACTTAAAACCTCGTCTCCCTTACCACGTGGCGTTTCAGATAGTAGTGGCTTACACCACGAAAAATTTTACTCAGAACGTTTTCTGCACGATGGTCGATGAGGGCGCCTTGACATGTGTGATGTCGTTGGAGTGTTGGAAGGCCATCAGACAACCCATTTTTTCTTTGTCACCTACTCTTATTACCGCTTTTGACGGTCATTCATTCTGACCACATGGAATCACCCCCTCTTTCCTCATGCAGTTAGGGGGGAAGACCGTGTGCGTCGAGGTTGAAGTGGTCGATGCGTCTCTTGACTAAAATATATTTTTAGGAAGGATTTGGACCTATGCTATGAATGTAGTGGTCGCTACAGTTTTTTGGGTCTTGTTGTTTCCACACGAGGGTCGGATCGTGTCCATTGATCAATTGTCCTTCTCCTATCCTGACCCTTCATTGGGGGCCTCCATGGTCCTGATGATTGATAACCCTCAACTCAACATTGTCAACGTAGGGGTTGGTTTGTGCCCACATTTGATGTGTACTTTCAATTACCTGCCCCCTTCTGATGACATTAAGTTCATATCGATGGTACCTGACCAGCCTAAGGTTGAATTTTTTCAAGTCTCGTCATTTTGTACGACTTACTTTGATGATCCGTGGACTCTTCCTTCCCCATCAGCCATGATGGAAGGGATAGGGAACCATGGCATGGCCATGCCTTTGTCCGCGATAGAGGTTGTGTACTCTATAGTCCAACAATATTTCCCCGATCCCAAACTGACTCCCACACAGGAGTTAGATCCAGTTCTCGAGCCTATTTGGGCTCAAGGTTCCCTCACTGATATTGATTCTTTAGACTTAGTATTTCCCTTAGAAGAGGCGATTATTGAGGTAATGACTAGTCCGGATAGACCCTGGGATGATCTCCATCACAGATCTTATTTCCTCCTAGAGTTAAGAAGAATTGAAGTAGGTGAATTCACTCTGACTATGACTAGAGATAGGTCTTGTCCTATCAATGCTTTGGCTATGCATGCAGTTTACGCTGAAAGAAATATGGAAACCATAGCTAAAACAATACCTATTGATGTATCCAGAACCCCTAGCGTCATGGAGAATGTCTTCGTCAGAGTGGACTACTCCCCCGAGGAGATTTGAATCTACAATGATTTATTTAAATAATTTTGTGATGTGTTTTCCTGGTCTTATGTGAAAATTCTAGGCATAGATCCAAGAATCGTTGAACATGAAATCATGACATATCCCGATGCTAAGCCGGTCCAGAAAAAGCTTCGTTTGGTTAATCCTAAGAAAGCAACAACTATTAAGGCTGAAGTAAAAAAATTGCTTGAGGTTGGTTTCATCTACCCCGTCCAATTGACTCAATGGGTGTCAAATCCCATTCTAGTCAACAAAAATCAGGGTACGATTTGCGTATGTACAGATTTCCATGATTAGAACAAGGCTTGTCCAAAGGATAATTTCCCCATGCCATTTATTGACCAGATAGTCGATCAATGCACAGGTTGCAAGGTCTTTTCTTTCATGGATGGTTTTTCAGGATACAATCAGAAACATATCAAACCCAACGACCAACACAAGACCGCTTTCATTTGTCTGTGGGGTACATTCGCTTATCGAAAGATGCCTTTTGGTCTGAAAAATGTTGGAGATACTTTTCAGCGAGCCATGTCTTTTGCTTTCCATGCTCTCAAACACATAGTCGAGGCTTATCTTGATGATTTAGCATAACGATCTCGTAAGATAGCTGATCATCCCACACACCTTCGACTCATCTTTGAGTGATGTCGCTACTACTGTATTCGCTTGAATCCAAACAAATGAAGTTTTTGTGTAACGTCGGGTCATCTGCTAGGTTTCATAATTTCGACAACAGGGATCATGGTCAATCCTCTAAAGGTTGAGGTGATAGTTCAGTTGCCTCCCCCATGCAAAGTCTCTCAGGTGCAGAGTTTACAGGGAAAAGTGAATTGTTTATAGTGTTTCATCACAAACTATGCCGAGATCACAAAGGATTTCATGTGTTTACTGAAGAAGGACGTTCCTTTTCATTGGGACGAAGCTGCTTAGTGCTCTTTTGAAGTGTTGAAATGCGCCCTCACGCCTGCCCCTTTGCTTTGGCCACCTAATTATAATAAATATTTCTTATTGTACTTGGCCGCTATGAAGTCGACCATCGGTATGGTCTTGGTTCAGGAGGATGATTTGCTTGAAGAATACGTGATTTATTATCTGAGYYGAGGCCCAGGTTGATCAGAACTCAATTATTCACACGTTGAAAAACTTGCATTGGTAGCAATTCATGTTGTCCAACGGTTTTGTTATTACATTTTGTTTCGTAGGACCACCATCATTTTCGTTGTGAATCTGTTTCAATATGTGTTGACATGGCATGTAATCGGCGAAAAGATTAGTATATGGATAGTTATCCTCCAAGAATTTGACTTGGATTTTTTTTCAGTCAAATCCAAAAATCCATTGGTCTTTGAGGAACTCATCTCAGAACTTTTGGTTGAATCAGGTGATGTTATACCCATGGAGTCGCCTATTAAAGGATACATGTTTTTGATCACGTATTCGAATCCCGGTATGGAGATATAGTAGTCTATATCCAGGCTTTGAAGTTCCCCACCTTTGCTTCTCATGATGAGCGTTGTCATATATGCCATCACGCCAAGAACTATCTCATACTCGAGGACACTCTGTATTGTCGAGGTCTAGATTGCATCCTTCATCGGCGTCTCACACCCGGGGAAGCGAAAATCATGCTTAATGATTACCACACTAGAGCATGTGGCAGTCATTTGTCTGGGTTGGAAACAACCCAAAAGGTTCTATGAGCCCGTTACTTTTGGCTGAAATTAATCAAATATTATGTTGAATCAGTCAAGAAGTGCCACCCGTGTCAGATCTTCTCTAGGAATATGAGGGCACACCCCACTCCCATTTTTCTCGTCATCACAGTTGGTCCCTTCACCAAGTGGGGGATTGATTACACTACATGAAACCCCCCTTCAACAAGGGGGCACCATTATATCATCGTAGCAATAGACTACTTCACGAAGTGGGTCGAATCTATGCCAACATTTAAAGATGATGGCAAGACAACAAATCTCTTTTTGTTTAACCAAACAATAGCAAGGTTCGACGTCCCGAGAGAGATTGTCACTGACCATGGTAGTCACTTTCAGAATAAAATGATGTCTGAGTTAACGTCAAATCTTGGGCTGAGGAAAGAACATTTGTCACCCTACTACCCACAAGCGAATGATCAGGTGGAAGCTATGAATAAGTCCCTTAAGAACATTCTACATCGAACGATCAATTTAGCCAAGTCAAATTGGCATTTGATGTTGTACTTGGCATTATGGGCCTACCGAACGTCTGTTAAGACTGCAGCCGGTTTCTCACATTTTCAACTCATTTATGGGATGGAAATAGTCTTGCCTATAGGGTGTCAGATCCCATCCCTAATGTTGGCAGTATAGTTATTGCCAGACACTTCACCGCTTGAATAGTGTTTATTATATATTGAGAAGATCAATGAGAAATGTTGGGATGCAGCCTTGGCCAACGAGGCCCACAAACAAAAATTCAAGTGTTAGTATGATCGGTCTGTTTGTCCTTGGATTTTATCTAAAGGTGACCTTGTTCTGGTCTATGACCAAGATAAGGATCCCCTGGGGGCAAGCAAGTTCAAACCCATGTGGTTTAGACCTTTCATCGTGAAGGAGGTTCTAAATAAGGGCGCTTATCGTCTGGTGGAATTTGAGGGAAATGCTTTGGTGGAGCCTAGAAATGGGCTCTACCTCAAGAAGTATTACTCATAGGTGGGCCACCTTGGGTGACTTCTTGTACATATGTATATTTCTTATACATTTTTCTTTTTAGTTTTTGTCTTTTTTGGTTTCATGTATGTGTCGTTTTTGATGTCATATTTTTTACTGTGGCAGATGTCAAGTGAATCATAGGTGTTCGTTGGGTTTGCAGATAGCGCTAGACGACACACTCGAAGGCTTACATCCGTATCTTGAGTGATTTTCACACCTCAAGGCCAGTTACTATCTTCAGGAATTATCTGTTTAGGTGACGCCACAAACATTGTTTCTGAATACAATGCAGTATTAGAGTTGCTTCTTTATGCTTTGTCGCATGACATATCTCACCTCCGGGTCTACTTAGATGCTCAACTGGTTGTGTCCCAGTTAAATGGGGTTTACCACATTTACAATCCTACTCTACACCGACGGTTCCTTAGGGTACGTCTCTTAGAACGAAGCTTTAATTACATTACGTATATCCATGTTCCTAGGAGATTGAATCAAATCACATATACTCTAGTTAATCATGTATTAGATTGGCATATTGCACACATGTAAGAAAAATCACACACACACACACATGTAAATACATTTGTAAATAAATGTAATCCATAAGACTTAAAAAGATGAAAGTACGCATATATATATCAAAAGTATCAGAGTACATAGGTGGGCGCAAGCACCTCAAAAATATATGTCCAATAAGAGTCACAAGACTTATGCCCTCAAAAAATATACAAAAGTTCCCTCGGCACGTAAGTAGTCCGTCCTAGCTAAGGATGTGGCCTGTTGGCCCTGCTATAGTGAACAACGATGTTTTCCAAATGTCTTAAAAGTGGGACCCAGGTCCATGGCACCCCAAATACGTGAGGTTGCATCGTTGGTGGAAAATCCTCGATCTCTGCCATAGGGACTACGCGAGTGAGCACGGTGATGTTTCGCTCCACCCATCTCAATACTCTCTCAGCCTCTCCAGCTGGAGGTCCCCTATTGCTGTTGCTAGTCCAGCTGTTG
>JASDQU010105512.1:69433-86341 GCA_032191745.1 Picea mariana | reverse complement strand
GTGCCCAATTGCAAGGGGAATTTATTATTATTATTTTATTTTCATAAGCTTACAAGCTTCTGCCAGTACCATTGGCCACCCATACAATCATGCCTCCATATTACAAATAACCAAAATAAATTTATCCTTTTCATTTCACACGTCATACAATCATCCATGTTGCCTTACAAATATAGCACCCTAATTCATCAAGAGTGGGATCTCAAAACATGTTATCCATGTTGTTGTAATTGTAAGGGAGCATTGGACTAACAACTTTTTGGAGAGTGTACCATCTTGGAGGAGGGGTGATGATCCCAAGGAGTATCATTCTTGGAGGGTGTTTCAATTTGGGGGTTGGATAAGACATATTTTGACACATGCACATCCTTGTATTGCAAAGCACTCCATGTGGGGTTGCCTTGTTGCTTACTTGTATGGACTTATGTTCTTGTTTTATGTTATCCTCCTTCACCTACTTTATATATAAAGGGAGGAGAGATCTCATGTCAATTAACAAGAACTCAAAATCTCTCCTCTCTTTATATATAAAGTAGGTGAAGGAGGATAACATAAAACAAGGACATAAGTCGATACAAATAAGCAACAAGGAAACCCCACATGGAGTGCTTTGCAATACAAGGATGTGCATGTGTCAAAATATATCTTATCCAACCCCAAAATTGAACCCTCCAAGCATGATCCTATTTGGGCTCATCACCCCTCCTCCAAGATGGTACACTCTCCAACAAGTTGTTAGTCCAATGCTCCCTCTTCCACAATGGTTCATTATCTAAGTTTTCTTATGTAAGGAATTCCTCCTCTAATTGTGTGCCACATGTACTCTCATGTCCTCTCATGTGCCCAATGCTAATCTCATGTGTGCCAATGTGGTCACAAATCTCCAATGTTCCTCCTCAACATATGTGTCTGGGTCCATCACCAACCTCCGTGAAGTATGACCCTCAACCCAATTGTTCTCAAGTCAAGTTTCCAATGTCCCAAGATATTAGGTATAAGTGTCCTCCTCCAAGTGCCTACTTATCCTCCTCCTAATTAGATACCTCCCCTAATTGAGAAACCAATTCCCCCATTTTGTGCACCCATTAGATTAGTCTTCATACCGATCACGGTAACAACCTCCTAGTTAAGGGTGTTATTCAAGCACTCTAACCAAGGTCAAACATCTACCCAAAGTGAGTCATCCATATATTCATTAGGAATCACCAAGGGGCTAGGAGACCTAGTGCTTTCTTAGCAAGATGAAAACACTTTTGGAGTAACCCCAAAATCTAATAGTTTTGAAACTTACCATTGTATTGTAGAATTATTTTGTCTTAGATTCCTTTGCTTGGATACACTTTATTACCTCCTCACCTAGGAGTAACTAGAGGAGATCATGTCTCATGGTCTGCAATAAAGATAGTGATCTCTAAAATGATCATGATCAATATTCTCCACAAACAACAACCCCTCACATTCCTCCCCCCTCATCCAACTCAGCTTATTTCACTTGATCAACATGATTCATCCGATGATGGTGGTCCAACACACATGAGGTACGCTAGTCATTGTTTCATATAGAGTGTCACATTTAATGCACTACGCGTTTAGGTAAGGATCATGAGTTGAATTTATATAATGGATCATGAGCTTGGAAGTTATGATTTTTTATGTCTTTCACCTTGGTGGCCATCATTTGTTTCTTAGTCATGTTTTGTCACTCTTGGGGGACAGGGGTACTACCGGGAGGCCTTGATAGGTTTAACATACTGTTGTCTTTCATACTTAACACTTTTCATCTTGGGGCCTTCCACAATGTATTAGTTTTATGATAATGGTTGTTACATCTACACCAAAAAGGTTTGTGGTTCATTCTCCTATGAGAAGAAGGGATAGAATGTCGAGGTTGATGTGGCTTCTAGAAAAAATGAATAAAAAATAAACCATGATATAAAAGAAAGAAGAAATAATGGTATGATGAATGACCAAGTCAAAATCCAAAGGTTATCTTGAGCTCTACACCCTCTCCATGAGGTGATAAACCCCATTACTAATGCACTGAATACATATCAATTAATAAGACTTAATCCCAGTAAGAAAAATAATGAATGCTTGAAACCTGAAAATGGGAATTGCAGAAGAAATAAAGGAATATCAAAAGTAAAGAAAGGGTTTTGGAATACACACATTTCCAAGGAAAGGGTATCTCAAGCAATAAGCTCTCTCTCTACAAAGGCACTCATGGAGATTGACATAACATGGTAACCTTGCAAGTCAATGACTCCATCAACATGAAGTAAACCCCATGCCACTTCATTCATTATACTTACACTTTGAAGTGTTTCTTGAGAAATACCTCTCTTCATGGGTACTTGATGTGGGAAAATCTCACTCAAGTAGAGTTCAACACAAGAAGAGTGTAAAATAAAAATATCTGACTATTTTTTATTGAACAATGAAGAAGCTTATATAGCTTTTACAAGAGGAAACTACCTCAACAAACAGAGGAGAGAAAGACTCTCTAGATCCAAAAAAATAGGGTATATTCACTAAAACAAGGAATATGTTGAAGAAATATCTCAACCGTGTACATGAATATCTCAACTAGTCCATAAAGATCTCAACTAGTCCATGATACTAGAAAACTAGAAGATTCTACACTCTCACACTCATATTAGTTTGCAAATATAATGAGAAAAACATGAGACCAAAATTAAAATATTAAAGCATTTATTCACTCTAAACATTTATTCCTTATCATTCCTCCCAACCTAAGAAGCATTGGCCTCCAATGCTTTCTACATCTATTGGTGTAGCTAGTGTGGAACAAACATGACACATGTGGGGATCAATAGAAACAACAGTTGTTGAAGGAGAAGTTAGGTTCTCGATGTCCCATCTTTCCTTCTGATATGTGTTCGCGATGTCATACATACTCAACTAAGTGGAATGAAATATTGTAGATGTCTGAGAGGAATATTTAAATGATTGTTGATGAACTAGACAATGAACTAATGAAAAGGTAGTAACATAAGAATATCATTTAGAAGTGTTGTTGAGAGGAAAATGTGTTTGACGAGTGGGAAAAATCATTGTTGATGGAGGAGAGATAGTATATTTCATTGGTGGACAATCCAAATGCAACATTGTTGGCTTCTGGATGAATGCCAAAGAACATTGTGGAAGAAAAAGGTATTTGGAGTTGTCTTTATGAAAATTTGTGTATGCATTGTTGTATGCATCATATAAATATATCCTATCATACTGATAAGGATTTCCTAGGAAAAATCCACAACAATCCAATTCGATCATGTCTGTTATAGCACAAATCGCCACACCACAATGCATTTGTGACATGGTCTAACCTTTCCCCTAGCTTGCAAACTCAAATCCCAACTTTCCTCATCAAAGTCACTTTAAAAAGATTATTTTTAGTGCCATCCGCGGGTCACCTGTGTACAAATCATAGATGTTCGTGGGTTACTAGTTGACAACCTGCGGATGCCCTAAAAAAAGTTGAAAAATAAAATAATTCCCCATTTTCGGGCGGATATTTCGATTGGGCTCGTTTCTCAACCTCCTTGGGCCCGTACTCAACAAAATTCAACCTCCTTAACCTATTGAGGTTGGTATAAAGGAAACTTTGGGGGGATTTATGAGGAGGAGAACCTAGGTGCAAGGTTATGTTGAATAATTTGCAAGTCTCCCTATTCCCCTTCATGCTCTGAGTAGTATCCCTTGATCTGGAATCCTTGTTCCAACATTCCTTCCTTTTCACTATATGACCATAAAGTGTGTTCCTATCCTTATTGGGTCATCCAAGGAAGGGAAGTCTTGTTGAGTGATGCTTGAAGGACCTTTTGGAGGAACTTGGGTAGTTGGATTCAAAGCAGTATCGGAAGTTGGAGTTAGGGTGTAACCACCTCTTGTTACTATTGCTAATAAATAGTTCTCTTTTCCCCATACTTGTGTAGTATTGATTCAATTTGTTTATGTATTTCCAATTACTCTTCATATTTGAGTTTATCTATCAGTTACTTGTATGATTTTATGCTATAACTACCTTTTTGTATCACTTTCTTGATCATGTTTTTCAGGTTAACTCAAGCTGGAGTCAAGAGAATTACCAGGGTCGAGAGTAGAGGATGACACCAAATGTAAGGATACAAGGTGTGATACTTTCTTCTTTCTCTGATAAAGTAGTTGTTTCATTACAAGTCTTGTGTGGGTTAGGGTTATATCTTTTACTTGGTCAATCTCTGTTGTGACATGACCCAAAGTCACGGGGGGAAAATCCCATAACACAATTGGAATTCATTCTATGGATTCTCTTATTTTGGGTAAATCTTAGGGTTTCTTTGGTTGTCTTAGATTTTTGCAGTTTTTCCTGTTTCTGGGATTTATTTCCAAAGCTTTCCTCATCCAGAAAATTTTCCAAAATTTTTTGCAATCCCTCCTTTTGGGTTGACTTTTATTTTTCAAGTCTAATTGATTTGTCCACACTTTTTCCTTCTGTGGGTCACAAATATCTATGAGCTATGTTGATTAAGGTTGGTTGTCATTGATGTCAACCCTTGAAGAAAGTCCAATAGCACAAAGGTTTGGGCAATGGACCCAAGTTTGTTTGATGTAAAGATGACTCATTATTGTCTTGTCATGGTTGATAAGAAGTACAAATGGATGAAATCCAAAGTGAGACCCTTATGGTGAAATCCCTCATGGGAATACGCTTTGCGGATTGAGTTATCCTAGAAGTATGGTTAGAGAACCCATGCTTAATTATGAAATAATGAGATGAAGGTTAGTGAATTTTTCAGTGAAACTATCCTATATGGATAGTACTTTTCATTCCATTTTCGGTGGTATGTGGAACGTCACATAACTCCTCACGGTTAGAGAGTTATGGCCATGTGAAGTTGGAGGACCCTCATGAGTCATCTAGAAGCCCCAAAAAGTCAAAGTGTTTGCAAAAGAAATTATTTAAATAATAAAGTTAATGGAGAACTCCCTAAAATAAGGAAAGTGGGATGTTACATGAAAGTATAAATAAGAGGCAAGGCTCTCTCATTTAATCAAACTTGAACACATTGAATATATTTTGTTGTGTGAGGCTTATTGCAAGTACTCATTGATACATATGAATTTGTGAAAGTTTGAGGTAGTACGAAGGGTTGATGGAAAAATTCTCAGAATTACAATGAATACAAAAAAAACCCTATTTTCTGAGGTGTACGCAGGATGACAGTGTATTAGGGTGTGTACATACTGAGGTATACACAGGTTGATAGTGTATTAGGGTGTGTACATACGTGGGCTAGCAGTGTATTAGGGTGCGTACATGTTGGTAAATCCATGGAAACTTGAGAAGATGAAGATGCATAGGTTCTAGACTCTGAGATCAATCTCCCAGGAAGGTCTACAGTGCTCAGATACATCAGATCTATCCATTGGTCCAAAAGGTATGTCTTTTTTCTATGAATAGTTGGATTTTGATGTATGCATGAGAAATGGTTATGGAGATTTGAGAATTCTCCTTAGAGAGACTAGTGGTTGCATGGGATCTTCTACATAAGTCAGATCTACAGAAATACAATGCTGGTATATTTATCATTGATACTTCTTATTGAGGCACATCTTGTATTTCTTGGCATATGGCTAAGGGTTTGTGGTACATGGTTGAGAGCTTGTATTTGTGAAGTGGTTGTTGTATTGAGTGGCTGAATATCAAAAAGGGTTTGATCACTAGATCATGTGATGGTTATTACACTTTCTCGTGATTACACACATCTATATGGCACATGACTAAAGAGAGATATATATGCTTTGGATAAAGGTTATGTATGAAGATGCATGCACAGGGTACAGTTACAGTTTGGATACAGTGACATGTTACAGATCTATGTGAAATAAGTTACACAGGTTTAGAAGTTTTTCAGAAGAAATAAAACCCTAGTTTTCATAAGGCATACGCAGGTTGCATAACAGTTTGGTCGCGTATATACGCGGGCTGCATAACAGATAGGGCACATACATATGCATGTTGCAGCACTACAGGTCATGTACCTGTTTTATTTTTGTTGATACATGTTTAGTTATGGTACATATTAATTATAGGGAAGTTGTACAGGTTGGATGCAGGTCAGTGGTATATGTTGATAGAGTTGTATAGTGGTATATCTCACAGTGATAGTGTGATAGTGGTTTCATGATTCTACTTCTACTTCAGGGTGGTTGGACGGGGCAAGGATAGGTGGTTGTAGTCAAAGACATGGGGAGTTGGAGATTCCCTTAGGTTGTAGCTTGAGAAACTAGGGGATTGGATCCTCCTTCCAATTGTAGCTGGAAAACAAAGGAATTTGGTGCTTCCAATGAATGTAATTCTTCAAGACATATAAGAAAAATAATTTCGTGGTTTTCTCCCGCTTTGGGTTTCCACGTAAAACACTGGTGTACTGTGTATGTGTATAATTATTCATTTGTTCATTGCTTATTTACTTTGCATATATTGAATGATAATTCTACATTGATATAACACTTGGATTATATGGTTAAAAAGGATTAGATTTCTCTATTACTGACTCACCCCCCTCTCAGAAATCCAACAATTGGTATCAGAGCGAGGTTCCTTTAAAAATTAGTTTGACCACTGAAAGGTAGATCATGGAGAGAAACAACTTGTATAAAAATGGAATACCACAGTTTTATGGACAAAAGTATGCATTTTGGAGCATAAGGATGAAGACATATATACAGGCACAAGGATTTGAAATTTGGCAATCAATTGTAGATGGATACATAGTACCAGCAGTTCCGCCAACAAATGACAAAGTAGTGAAACTCGGTCAGAATAATTCCAAAGCCACAAATGCACTTCTGAATGGTCTTGGTGAAACAGTATTCACCAAAGTTGCACAGTGTAAATCCACTAAAGAGATTTGGGACAAAATTCAGAATATTTATGAAGGAGATTCAAAAGTCAAAGCAAAGCTTCAAACTTACAGAGGTCAATTCGAGCAACTAAAGATGAATTGAGATGAGAATATTGCATCTTACCTCTTATGAGTCAATGAAATAGTAAATGCAATCATGGGATTGGGAGAAGAAATAAAAGAATCGGTAACTATTCAAAAGGTACTAAGATCTCTTCATATGATATTTGACCCTAAGATATCAGCACTAGAAGAAAGATCAGATCTAAACTCAATAAGAATGGACTATTTACATGGAATCTTCACAGCATATGAAATGAGAACTGAACAAAAAAGTCCATATGTAAAAGAAGCATCCTTCAAAGCATCCAAAAGATCAAAGGGAAAGGGAAAGAAACAAGAAAAAGAACATAGAAACAATAGCGACGTCTCATAAGATGATGAGTGGCCAACTTTGTCAGAAGACTGAACAAGGGAACCGATGGTAGGTATAGAGGTAAGATTCCTTTAATTTGTTTTAATTGTGATGGTATTGGTCATTTTGCTAACAAATGTCCTCATAAGAAAAAGAAAAATGATGAAGGTGACTCAAAAATCAAACAAACATATAAAGGCAAAAGAACCACAAAGAAAGTTTTCAAGAAAAGATTATGTACCAAAGAAGACATCTCATCATCAGATGAAGATGAATTCAGTGACAGTGAGACAAAAAGAGTTCTATTCATGGCAGTAGAAGACTCTGAAGTAGAATATGAAGAAGCCAAAGAAGAAATCGAAGAGGCATAAGTTGACTACCGAGAGGAATTGATGAGTGCCATAGAAGTTATCAGAAGAGAAAAGAGGAAAAACAGGAAGCTACAAGCAGAACTAGACAAGAAAGAAGACACTCAGGAATTAGAACAAATGATCACAAATTTGAAGGTTCAAATTGAAGAAGATAAAATAATTGAAGAAGCACTCAAAGAAAAGCTAGAAGGAAAAGACAGGATCATTGAAAATTTGGAAGCAGAAATTGTCACATTAATAAAGGATCTTCAAAAGAAAAATATGCATAACAACTCAAAATTTTTGAATGACATTATCAACGATCAAAGGCCTAATCATGAAAAGTTCGGACTTGGATACAATCAGACAGAAAAGGGATCAAGCTCCAAAACAACAGAACAAGAAACATATCCAAAAAGCTATGTAGAAACAATCAAAGAAGATAGGAAGGTCTACAGAGAAAATTACAGGGACACTCCTCCACCGAGAAGATTCAGATTTCATAATCAACGAATGACAGAAACATATAGGTCTCAAGAAGAAAAAGGATTCATAAGAGCACCTCCTTTCAAAATATATTCAACTCCGAGGTTTCAAACTATCTTTTTTGGTTTATGTTATGCATGTAATAAATTTGGACATAAAGTTGTAAATTGCAAAGCTAATAATAGACACATAAACAACTTTGAAAGTCATATGCAAAAGGGTTATCCAAGAAGGCCTAGTGAAACACAGAGAAGAAGTTACAATGGGTTTGAATCATTGAGCACTAAAGTGGAATGCTACAAGTGTAACAACTTTGGACACATGGCCAAATATTGAAGAATGACAATCCCTCCTAGAGAACCACAACAGAACAACAACAATCACAGACAGGAACCTCAGAAAAGGACATGGATAAGAAAGCAGAATCAGTACAACAATGAATAATGCACACTTTCTCTACAATCCGAGCAGAAGAAACATGGTTTGTATGTTGACAGTGGTTGTTCAAAACACATGATAGGTGATAGAGACATGTTTCTTACATTAAGAAAGGAAAGAGATGGATCAATCTCCTTCGAAAATAAGATTCAACTAAAATCATTGGAAAACGCATAATCAGAATTGGGAACAAAAATACAAAGGCAAAAAATGTTCTACTAGTAGAAGATATGAAACATAATCTTCTAAGTGTGAGTCAAATGTGTGACCAAGGTCATAAATTTACTTTCGATTCACAAAAGTGTGAGATAAGAAAAGAAGGTTCAGGAAAATTGATTACTACAGTTGTGAGAACTTCAAGCAACATATATGTGTTAAGTGAAATTGGAAATGAAAAGTGTTGTCTAGAAAAGGAAGATGAAAGTTGGCTATGGCACAGAAGAATGGGTCACATACATTTTGACAACCTTGTCAAAGTCAACAAAAGAGAAGCAATCAGAGAAATGTCCCAGATCACGAAACCAACCAACACTTTATGTAAGAATTGTCAACAAGGAAAGCAAACAAGGACTAGGTTCAAATCAAAGGAATATTCAACGACAAGACCACTAGAAATTGTGCATACTTGTCTATTTGGACCAACTAAAACAAAGGGTTTAAAAGGTGAGAAACACTTTATGTTATTAGTAGATGATTATACAAGAATGACTGCAGTTTTCTTTCTCGAGAATAAGTCAGAAGCTTTTGAAAACTTCAAGATCTACAAGGAAATGTTTGAAAATGAAATGGATTCAAAAATAAAATGCTTGAGATCTGATAATGGAGGAGAGTTCACTTCAAAGGAATTTATGGACTACTGCAGCAGTCATGGAATAAAAAGGAAATTCTTCATTGCTAGGACACCTCAACAGAATGGAGTTGTTGAAAGAAAGAACATGACAGTATAGGAAATGGCTCGAACAATGCTAATGGATTCCAAGTTGACAGATATTTTTTGGACATGGGTAGTGCATACAATAGTTCACATTCAAAACAGAGTAATGCTCAGAAACAACACTGTCAAAATTCCCTACGAGCTATGGAAAGGAAGACCAACAAATGTGAAGCACTTCAAAGTTTTTGGAAGCAAATGCTACATCAAAAGAAAAGATGGAAGAATGGGAAAGTTTGACTCTCGTGTGGACAAAGGAGTACTTGTTGGTTACTCAAGTACAAGGAAAGCATACAAGTGTTACAACCTGAGATTGAACGAAGTTGTGGAAAGAATCAACGTAACAATTGATGAAACATGTAGACAAGAATTCAAGGAACAAGAAAATGAATCAATGGAATAACTTTATGTAAAAGAAACAGAAGATGAAAAAGAAGGGGAAGATGAAGAGGATCCAACTGAAGCAAAAGAGAAAGTTCAGCAAGTGCCTCCAAAGACACCTAGAAGAAGAGTACATAAGAATCACCCTTCAGATCAGATTATCATAAACAAATGTGCAGGATTTAGACTAGAAGAAGAATGCGTTCACCAGAAAAATGCACCTAGCACTCACATCTACGATTGAACCAGCATGTTTTGAAGAGGCCAGCAAGGATGGATTTTGGAATAAGGCCATGGTTGAAGAATTGGATCAAATAGAGAAAAATGACACTTGGGAATTGGTTCCAAGACCAAAGGATAAGAATGTGATCGACACAAAGTGGGTATACAGGAATAAATTGAAAGAATATGGATAGGTTACAAGGAACAAAGCTAGATTGGTATGTAAAGGATATGCACAGGTTGAAGGAATCAACTTTGAAGAGATATTTGCCCCAATTTCCAGAATGGAAGCAATCCGATTTCTTTTAGCTTATGCATGCTCCAAAAATATTAAGTGTATCAAATGGATGTAAAATCAGCTTTTCTAAATGGGGAACTTGAAGAAGAAGTCTACATTGAACAAACAGAAGAATTTCAATTGTCAGAGAATGCATATTATGTGTGTAAATTAAAAAGGGCCTTGTATAGTCTAAAACATGCTCTTAGAGCATGGTACTATAGACTAGATAAATATCTACAAAAGGAAGGGTTCAAAAAAGGAAGTGCATACAACAACCTCTACATCAAGGTAAGTCAAGATAGTATTTTATTAATTGAAGTTTATGTTGATGATATTATTTTTGGTAGTGATGATGACAGGTTAAGCCAAGAATTTGCAAAGGACGTGCAGAATGAATTTGAAATGTCATTACTTGGAGAACTATCCTTCTTTTTGGGACTTCGGATACGTCAAAGCAACCAAGGAATTTTTATTTCTCAAACCAAGTATATCAGAGAAATGCTAAATAGGTTTGGAATGGAAGATTGCAAACCAGTTATCAATCCCATGCAAACCAGTTGAAAGTTGAGCAAAGATGATGATTCAAAGTCTACATATCAGAGGAAATACATGTCAATGATTGGTAGCCTGCTATATGTGACTGCATCCAGACCAAATGTAATGCAGGCAGTTGGACAGGTGGCACGATTTCAAGCAGCTCCAAAGGAATCATGTGTATTAGCAGTGAAGAGGATTTTTAGATATCTCAAAGGAACAAAAGCATTTGGATTATGGTATCCAAAAGGAAAGGATCTGTCACGTATTGCCTACACAGATGCAGATTGGGAAAGTTGTATTGATGACCAACGAAGCACCAGTGGAGCAACATTCTACTTGGGTGAGTGTTTAGTATCATGTCTAAGCAAGAAACAATCATCAATATCTTTATCTATAGTGGAGGCAGAGTGTATTGCAAAAACAACATGTTGTACACAGGTTCTTTGGATGAAACAAACTCTGAAAGATATACAGGTTGAGTATGATGAGCCCATTCCAATCTATTGTGATAATACAAGCGCCATCAGTATCTCAAAGAACCCGGTGATGCACTCCAAGACCAAGCACATTCCAATCAAGTATCACTTTCTATGGGAACAGGTTGCAGAAAAGAACATCAGAGTTGAGTATGTGGGCACAAAAGAACAATTGGCAGACATCTTTACAAAACCACTTCCATGGGAAGCCTTTGAGTATCTTCAAAAGAGACTCGGAGTTATTTCTAGTCCAAAATGATTTTTTTTGAATGTTTATCTTATATGTCTTAGATGTACATGAGGAAGCACCATAAAGAGGATAGTTCAGTTAGGGGGAGCAGCCTTGGATGGAAAGATACCTTTGCCATTGATGACAAAGGGGAAGAGATTTATCAGATGTAGAGGACAGAGGCATGATTCGAGGGGGAGAAAAGGTCACATAGATGCATAGGACAGAGGCATGGTTCCAGGGGAGTATGAGTGATATGACTTCAATATTTCATGACCTGATTTCAGTATTCCATCAGAGTGTTTCCATCAATGTCAAAGGGGGAACTTGTTGATTAAGGTTGGTTGTCATTGATGTCAACCCTTGAAGAAAATCTGGTAGCAAATTCCGGTAGCACAAAGGTTTGGGTAATGGACCCAAGTTTGTTTGATGTAAAGATGACTCATTATTGTCTTTTCATGGTTGATAAGAAGTACAAATGGATGAAATCCAAAGTGGTCCCCTTATGGTGAAAGCCCTCACGGGAAGATGCTTTGCAGATTATGTTATCCTAGAAGTATGGTTAGATAACCCATGCTTAATTGTGAAATAATGAGATGAAGATAAGTGAATTTGTTAGTGAAATTATCCTAGATGGATAGTGCTTGTCATGCCATTTCCGTTGGTATGTGGAACATCACATAAATCCTCACGGTTAGAGAGTTATGGCCATGTGAAGTTGGAGGACCCTCATGATTCATCTAGAAGCCCCAAAAAGTCAAAGTGTTTACAAAAGAAATTATTTAAATAATAAAGTTAATGGTGAACTCCCTAAAATAAGGAAAGTGAGATTATACATGAAAGTATAAATAAGAGGCAAGGCTCTCTCATTTAATTACACTTGAACACATTGAATATCTTTTGTTGTGTGAGGCTTATTGCAAGTACTCATTGATACATCTGAAGTTGTGAAAGTCTCAGGTAGTACGAAGGGTGGACGACGAAATTCTCGAAATTACAACGAATACAAAAAAAAACTTATTTTCTGAGGTGTACGCAAGTTGACAGTGTATTAGGGTGTGTACATACTGAGGTATACACGGGATAATAGTGTATTAGGGTGCATACGTACGCGGGATGGTTGTGTATTAGGGTGCGTACATGTTGGTAAAGCCATGGAAACTTGAGAATATGAAGATGCAGAGGTTCTAGATTCTGAGATCAAGCTCCCAGGAAGGTCTACAGTGCTCAGATACATCAGATCTATCCATTGGTTCAAAAGGTATGTATTATTTCTATGAATAGTTGGATTTTGATGTATGCATGAGAAATGGTTATGGAGATTTGAGGATTCTCCCTAGAGAGACTAGTGGTTGCATGGGATCTTCTGCAAAAGTCATATCTACAAAAATAGAGTGTTGGTATATTTATCATTGATACTTCTTATTGAGTCACATATTGTATTTCTTGGCATATGGCTAAGGGTTTGTGGTACATAGTTGAGAGCTTGTATTTGTGAATTGGTTGATGTATTGAGTGGTTGAATATTAGAAAGGGTTTGATGACTAGATCATGTGAGGGTTATTACACTTGTTCATGACTACACACACACACACACACACACACATATATATATATGGCACATGACCAGAGAGAGAGATATATGCTTTGGATAAAGGTTATGTATGAGGATGCATGCACAGGGTACAATTATAGTCTGGATACAGTGACAGGTTACAAATCTATGTGAAAGAAGTTACAGAGGGTCAAAATTTTTTAGAAGAAAGAAAACCCTAGTTTTTAGAAGGCATACACAGGTTGCATAACAGTTTTCTCATGTACATACTTGGGTTGCACAACAGTTTTCTCGCGTACAAACGTGGGTTGCACAACAGATAGGGTGCATACATACGCGTGTTGCAACACTACAAGTTGCATACCTATTGTATTTTTGTTGATACATGTTCAGATCTGGTACAGATTGATTAAAGAGAAGTTGTACAGGTTGGATGCAGGACAGTGGTATAGGTTGATATAGTTGTACAATGGTATATCTCACAGTGATAGTGTGACAGTGGTTTCATGATTCTACTTCTACTTCAGGACAGTTGGACGAGGTAAGGATAGGTGGTTCTAGCCACCTTCTGGTTGTATCTGGAGAACATAGGGGGTTTTAACCTCCTTCTGGTTGTAGCCAGAGAATTGGGGAGTTGGATCTTCCCTCAGGTTGTAGCCTAAGAAACTAGGGGGTTGGATCCTCCTTTCAGTTGTAGCTGGAAAACAAAGGAATTTGGTGCTTCCAATGAATGTAATTCTTCAAGACATATAATAAAAAACATTATGCGGTTTTCTCTCGCTTTGGGTTTCCACGTAAAACACTGGTGTATTGTGTATGTGTATGATTGTTCATTTGTTCATTTCTTATTTACTCTGCAGTTATTGGATGATAATGCTACATTAATATAACACTTGGATTATATGGTTAAAAAGGATTATATTGTTGTATTATTGATTCACCCCCTCTCTCAGTAATCCAATAAGTTTCACTTCTATGACTCGCAGATGTCTAGGAGTTGTAGTTTACACAGTCATAGATTTGTGTAATTGGCTTGAATGTTTAAGTTTCTTGCTCAAATTTGGTTGGTCTAGGTTGGTTCTTCAGTGTTCATTTAGATTCTTGAGTTGGTTTATGCTCTAGATTGTTGATTAAAGTTTGTGAAAACTCTCACTTTATTTAAAAAGTCCTTGCTTTCTTGTAAGATAGTCTTTGAGTTTTAGGGTTGTTAAGATCAGTTGAAGGGTCAGTTGCGTTGATACTGAGAGGGGGGTGAATCGATATCAAGTACAATTTAAAACCTTTTTCAACTTATAATTAAACCATTCAATTATATCCAATGATAAATGAACAATAGTATAAGAGTTACACCATGCACAATATATGAGAAATAATCAATTGTTATTGTTCAAGGGAAGTAATGACTTCCAAAGGTAGCTACAGCTTCCAAATATAAAGGGAGGGATAAAAATACAAAAGGAAGATACAATCATCCAATATCAAGAGAGGGTTGACCTCTCCATCCTTTCCCCTTCCTTCCACCCAAGAATATATGAGAGATAATAAAACTTTACATTAAATTATTACCATCAACCAACCATCACATAGAACATGATAATGCTTCTTGAGACTTCTTCAACTTCTACAATTATTCACTTCTTGGAATAATTTGATCCTATAGATAATATTACTCAATGTATTCTCTGAAACTCCTCCAAGTTTCACCCCTTGAATCCTCCCAGAAAAGGAGTTATAGAGAAAATGGTAGACCTTATTCAATTATGGTTTATTCAGGATAGCGAACTTGTACAGCATGCCCCGCGCTCAATGTTTAACATCATATTCTGAAATTTTTACACAGGAAACTACAACCCGTACTCTTTCCAATGAAATTTTTCTCACTTCATTTGGATTCTCTATGAAGACATTATGATTTTTTTACCCGAAACACATGTTTATGACTAGCTTCAGAACTAGTCAAAAACCCTATCTTCCACAGAGTGTATCTCCAAAATTGTAGCGAATAAAGAGCTGAAATTTTTACCACAGGTACCTAGATATTTATTCTCAATACCATACCCATTTCACCATCTGAATTTCTCTAGAAAAAAATTTATAGATAAAATGGTAATATGACCTGTAAATAACATACCTTAGAACATATCACCAAAGGACTTCATCCTCCCTTGAAATCCGACCTTCTTTACTTCAAATTTCCTCTGAAATTCGACGTATATCTCCTTTTTCATTAACAAACTTGTTTGTGTTTAAAATGAATGTTTAATGAGATATATTTATACCCTTTATGTCACTTCCTTTTAACATTAGGGCCAAGCTGACACTTTCTTATTTTGTAATTCTTTTCTTTAATTATCTTCAGGGTTGACCTGTACTTCCTTCTTCAATTCACTTTGTCATATTCAAAAATTCATTTATCCTCAACCATGAGGAAACATGTGATGTGCCACCTACCATCGGAAACAACATGATGTATACTATCCATCCATGGGTGTTGTATCTGCATGTGCATTTTCCTTCATGTCCAAATACCTTCATCAATCTTGTGGTCCAAAACCAATGACTAGGGTTGACATCAATGACAACAACCAATCTTCTAACAATCTCCCCCTTTGTCATTGATGGAAACACTCATGCTCCCCCTGTCATCATGATCCCAATTTCTCTCCCCCTTTGACATCAATGGAAAAGGGTGGGGTTTCCCCCCCTGAGTTCAATGGCATAAGGTGACCTTCTTCTTTGGGGTTGCTCCCCCTGAACATGTGGCACTCAATAATACTTCATCCTTATTTTTGGTCTTTGGGAATTTTTCTTCCTTTGAATCCTTTTGTGTGGATTATGTATTCTCTCTCTTCTTCATGTCTAGGATGTATATGTTGTTCGTTATTCTTGTTGCAGTTACAACCAATATTCCTGAGTTATTTTCTCTGATTTTACATTTTCGGGACTCAAACATAAGAGTGTATCCTTGATCACATATTTGCTGACGCTGAGGAGATTATGCTTCAGATCTTCAACCAATAGGACTTTTCCTGCTTTTACATTTTCACTTCCAAGCTTTACAATTACTTTTCCAATTATTTTGGTAGATGATTCATCTCCAAATGCAACATCTCCACCCTTTTTCTTCAAACTGACAAATTTGATTTGATCTCCGGTCATATGAGATGAGCACCCATTTTCTATGAACCATTCATCTTCTTCTTTGAATTCTTTAGCGACCAATGTTATTTGACAGTTTTCATTGTGTGGAATTTATTTCCTTTTCCATGTTGTAGTTGGTATAGGGACATTTGGCATACAATTATCTTCCTTCATCTCTCTGCAATCTCGTTCTTTGTGACCAAGATTACTGCACTTGTAACATACAATATTTTGATCCATTAATGGGTCAAATCGATTATAATTTATGTTGACGGGTCTACAAACATTTCCATATCTATTATTTTCACCATTCCTGTGGATTGCGTAGTTATTACTTTCATTGATTCTACAATTGATTGCCTTGTGTCCAAAATTTATTTATTCTTCACAACTACTCAATTCACCTTTTAGTATTATGTTTGTGTTTCTAAGCTTGTTATTTTCAGTTTCAACATGCTTCAACTTTTCAAGATTCTCATCTTCTTGTTCACTCTCTACATTGTCTTTGTATCCCCAAAAGGAATCAAGGTTGGTTTCTTCATCTGAATCTTCTTCA
>JASDQU010105512.1:38385-48568 GCA_032191745.1 Picea mariana | reverse complement strand
AAAAAAAATCAACTTATAATTAAACCATTCAATTGTATCCAATGAAAAATGAACAATAGTATAAGAGTTACACCAATACACCATAATACACCATGCACAATATATGAGAAGTAATCAATAGTTATTGTTCAAGGGAAGTAATGACTTCCAAAGGTAGCTACAGCTTCCAAATATAAAGGGAGGGATAAACCTCCAAAAGGAAGATACAATCATCCAATATCAAGAGCTTTCCCCTTCCTTCCACCCAATAATATATGAGAGATAATAAAACTTTACATTAAATTATCACCATCAACCAACCATCACATAGAACCTGATAATGTTTCTTGAGACTTCTTCAACTTCTGCAATTCTTCACTTCTTGGAATACTCTGATCCTATAGATAATATTACTCAATGTATTCTCTGAAACTCCTCCAAGTTTCACTCCTTGAATCCTCCCAGAAAATGAGTTATAGAGAAAATGGTAGACCTTATTTAATTCTGGTTTATTCGGGAGAGTGAACTTGTACAACATGCCCCACGCTCAATTTTTAACATCATATTCTGAAATATTTACATAGGAAACTACAACTCGTACTATTTCCAATGAAATTGGTCTCACTTCATTTGGATTCTCTATGAAGACGTTATGATTTTTTTACCTGGAACACATGTTTATGACTAGCTTCAGGACTAGTCAAAAACCATATCTTCCACAGAGTGTATCTCCAAAATTATAGTGAATAAAGAGATGAAATTTTTACCATGAGTACCTAGATATGTCTTCTCAACACCATACCAATTTCACCATCTGGGTCGTTCTAGAAAAAATATATATATCGAAAATGGTAAGATGACCTTAAAATAACATACCTTAAATCACATCACCAAAAGACTTCATCCTCCCTTGAAATCCGACCTTCTTTACTTCAGATTTCCTCTAAAATTTGACTTATATCTCCTTGTTCATTAACAAACTTGTGTGTGTTTAAAATGAATGTTTAATGAGATATATTTATACCCTTTATGTCACTTCCTTTTAACATTAGGGCTGACTTGACACTTTCTTATTTTGTAATTCTTTTCTTTAATTATCTTCAGGGCCGACCTGTACTTCCTTCTTCAATTCACTTTGTCATATTCAAAAATTAATTTATCCTCAACCATGAGGAAACACATGACGTGCCACCTACCAACAGAAACAACATGATGTATATTATTCATCCATGGGTGTTGTATCTACATGTGCATTGTCCTTCATGTCCAAATACCTTCATCAATCTTGCGGCCCAAAACCAATGACTAGGGTTGACATCAATGACAACAACCAATATTCCAACAAGTTGTATATCTGGGTTGAATTCTAGATTGATTGTTGTTCTAGCGGTTAGATATCGTTTCCTTTCTTCTTTTTTTCCTTTTCCCCCTTTGTTTTTAAAAAGAAAAAGAAAATATGCCTTGTTAGTTGCATGTTCATTTCTTTTTAACAAAAAAAATAAAAATAGCTTGGTTGCTAGTTTTCTTCTCTTGTTTCATTTGCCTTTAAATTCATCAAGAAAAGAAATTGTTTGTTGGCACTCAAGCCTTCATACTTTCTACTGGTTTTGATAGTTAATGATTTCGGTTAAAGTTATCCTTTTTCAAAAGAAAATAAGTTCAGTGTGTCAAGTTCTCTCTCTGTTCTACATGATTGTTTACAAAGAATCCTAGGGATGCAGTGCAAAGTAGTTTAAAAATATTTCATACATTCAAATATATATTGCTTCTATTTGGAAAAAGACAAAAGAAAAGAGTTTGTTTTCCTGAAACGTTGTTAGCACTTCTTATTTTTAGTGAAGAAACCACATTCATTTTTGCTTTATGTTCTTAAAGTGTTTTCTCTGAGTTCGTCAAAACATCATATGAGTTTCATTCATACCTTTTGAGTAAGGAAAGGTCCCATAAAAAAATTCTAAGCTTAAATTGTACTAGAATTTGTTTCTAGGGTTCAAAAACAAGTTTAAGGCTAGGGCCTTAGTTTAGGTTCGAGAGTGAATTTCTCCAAGGCCATAAAACAAACATAGGATTCTGAGCTAGGGAGAGATTAAATCCAATTGTCATATAAGTATATCCAGGAGCCTCCTATAACACGGAAGATGAACACGAGGTTGCGCAAAGGCGAGTCGAAGAGAGACCCCTTTGAAGCTTAACTGAGTGTAGTGGAGAGATCATATATTGGGGGTTTCGTTATTACCCATACCTTTGTGTGAGGTAGTTATTTTGAGGCTTGAAGATTAGTTACCCTTCCCATACATTTGATCCCAATTGTCGAATGTACCCCCTATATGTTGATTGCGATTTGGTGACCTTATTTTCCATTCCTAGGTATCTCATAGGTGACTACGAGGGTTTTTCATGGTACCTAGGGCATATTTCATATCACACTTTTCAGTGTTGTTGGAGGGTTCCCCACGAAGCACGACTACTTGCACTAGATAAGGATGGTTAGTGGAGGTCAGGATAATTTCTTCTCACTCCTTGATTTTTTAGTCCATGAGACTTAATAAACTTGTTCCTTCATTTAGAAGGTCCCTTTCCAATTTTTCATTTCTTTGGACTCAAGAACTTATCCACCTGGGATGAAAATTTGGAAAAGTTGTTTTCTTGTGATGTTTATCTTATGGATTTTTATTGGAGTGATTCTTTGTATAGTTGGCCTTAGGTTGTTTTAGTATCACCGCTTTTGGATCTTTGATTCAGGGTGGTTGACTAACCTCTCTGTTGGTTAGGAAGGACCCCTAGACTTTCTCTTGAAAGTGTGGAGTCGCCTCTTAGAAGGCATGGGTTTTTATACCACTGGTTCGCCAAAGTCAGTGCGTGAGACTCTTATGGACATGAACAGTCCCATGAGGGATGAACCTGTACATAAGAAAGTTATGGCCAAATTTTTGGAGGATACCAACCAAGGGACCCTTGCCCAAGGGGATTCTTATTCTTTTCCTTTCTTTGGAAACGTTGGTGCCCCCTTGTGATGACCACTTTGAACATTCCTGGTTTGAATGTAGGACTACCAGTTTGGTTGTGGACCACTTTGAATTTAAAAAATGCTCTTGATTCTTCCCAGATAAGCACTGTATGTCATGGACATCAAATGGATGTTGATTCTTTATCCTTTTCACCAATGAATTTTGATCCTTCTTTCTCTCCCTCTTCCAGTGAAAGTCTTGGTACCAGTAACCAAAAGTATAAAAGGAATAGGAAGAGGAAGAGTAATAAGAAGAAGTCACCAACCTCTGGTAGTCATGTTGGAGACCTGCACTCAGCCTCTGTTGGTCATGCTTGGGGCAAGAAACCAGCCACTACGAGTCACGTTGGAAGCATAATTCC
This sequence comes from Picea mariana, assembly GCA_032191745.1. Classification (NCBI taxonomy): domain Eukaryota; kingdom Viridiplantae; phylum Streptophyta; class Pinopsida; order Pinales; family Pinaceae; genus Picea; species Picea mariana. Next base: position 45,220 of record JASDQU010105512.1, on the reverse strand, counting down.
AGTCACTGCGAGTCATATTGGCATTAGTTCACCAACCTCTGTTGATCATCTTGGATACCCATCATCAAACTCTTCTACTCATGTTGAATTCAAGCAACCAGCCATTGCAAGTCATGCTAGGGGAAAGATTCTAGTCACTTATAGTCATATTGGGAAAACATCACCAACCTCTGCAAGTCATATTGGAGATCAACACCTAGCCTCTGCAAGTCATGTTGGGAGTAGCCCATCGACCACTACAAGTCATGCTGGGGACATTGATACTGTCGATAAGCCTAGGCGTATAAGACTTAAGCCCATGTTCCCTTGTAATATTTGTGAGGGAGATCACCTTACTCATCTATGCCCTAAGTTTCAAGTGGTACAAAGAGTGTGGTCCTTGTCTAAAGGCCCTTCTAGTTCTGATTCATCTTCAGTTTCTCGACAATCTATTCAATCATTGGTTGATGAAGTGGTCGTGTCGATGCAATCTTCATCCAATACTACTCTTATTTTGAGGGGTGATGTGTCTCTTGACCATGTTTTCTCGCATCCTATTCAACCAGTGGTTGAGAAAGTGGTCTCCGATGCAATCTTTGGTCGATCCCACTCTTCTCTTGGAGAGTGACCAATCTTCCAAAGTGGTCAAGTTGACGCAATATTCGATCAATCCCACTCTCATTTCAGGGAGTGATGCATCTTTTGACTATGTCTTTATCATTTCCAGTTCAGTACCTTCTGAATAAGGGGTAATTCCACTCTCTTTGAGTATGCTCCCTCTGGTTTCCTTTGATCGGAATAATCTTGTGGAGCCTCGCCTTCCTTCTTCTACACCTTTCCAAATAATGGTTCTGGTTGAATATATGTTGAAAGGTGTCCGTAGATGTGTTATATATGAAGGATCCTATGCAAGTATTTTATCCTCCTCGACTTGGAAATCTTTGGGTTCTCTCAAGCTTGTATCAACTACCAGTGAGCTGTTGGATTTCGACAAAAGACCTAGCGAATGTTTGTGGATTCTTCCTTAGTTTCCTATCACCTTAGGTGGGAATACTATCCTAATCGATTTGTTAGTGGTTTAGACTTTAATATGCTTCTTGGGAATGATTGTGTTTATTCTATGAAGATTGTGGTTTCTACGCTCTTTCGTGCGATGCATTTCCCTCACAACAAAAGCATTGTCACTATTGAATAGATTTCATTTGATAATCACCATCCTAGTTTAGATTTAGCTCAGGTTTCCCCTTTGTGTGTTCCTAGTGTTTGAGTAAACTCTTCCCTACCACAGGTGAGTTACCTGCCATCTTATCCTCGATGTTCGATTGCTTTTGAGAAAGGATATTTATAGTTATGTTCACCTTCTCGAGATAAGGTCTCGAAAATTGATCATGTGTTGTATCCAATGGGGGCATGTAAGCCTTTGCTTTCCCCTCTTGTTCCAAGTAATATGGTGTTTCCTTTTGAGTCTGATATTACTATTTGTAAGAGCTTGAGTCCTAGTATTTATGCATTGTCGAGCCCCAGTTTCATGGATGTTGAGTTGCCTTCAGATGAGGCTATCCTTGAAGCTATGATTATGGATCCTTGACCTCTTCTTGAACTGGAAGCTTTACTGGTTGGTTACCAATGAAAACCTTGGATTGAGCTTAGTGATGGGCTCTACTTGGAGAACTACTATGCATAATCCGCAAGGTTGTGTGATCCTCTGTACATATTGTATTTTTAGGGTTTCTTGTTTTCAAGTTCTGTATCCCTTAGCACATGTTTTTATAAGAGGATTCTATATTGGAATTATCAACTTCTAGGTAAGTGTTTTTGGTCTTATATACAGGACCTTGGAGACATTTGTCTTTGGTACCTTTTTTTCCCTCTCGATCCGTTCTGACAGGTAATGATCTCAAAACTGGCATATACGTTAGATTTTCCCCTCCATGTATTTTTCATTATCCATTTCTTGTTTCATTTTTCCTTAGGATTGACCCCACTAATTTGTGACGCAGAACATTCTCTTATGTTTAGAAGTGTCATAATTCATGTGGTAGAGCCTTCCTTCCATGGGCATCCTAGTTTATAACCCCTTTTCATTTTGGCACCCATGCTGCAAGTTTTCTATTAGGCTTGAGAGTCTTGTTTAGTCCCGGCATGACTTTGCGTTGAAGACTCATATCTTCCTCTCAATATTTTTATGTCCATTAGTGACAAGAATTTGTCTTAGACATGCCAATTATGTTGGCATCTCTTTATATTCTTCAAAAGGTGTTTTTCTCTTTACTGACATATAGGGTATGTTTCATTCCTCCTGCACTATGCATTTATTGTTATCATCCACATATCTTCCATAGGATCCACCCCATTCGTTTTCAACATCATACCTTCAAGATGCTTTAAAGGTGTCGTTTATGGATGGTATAGCTTACCTCTCCATGGGTGTCTTAGTTAGTACCTCACTAGAATTTTTCACACCTATGTTGCAATATTCTTGTAGGCTCAAAATATTTCTATAATCTCGCCATGTCTTTGAATTGAAGCCTCATAACTTCCTCTCATTCTATTTCTGGATAATTCACCAACGAGGCTTCCAAAATTTTGTTGAGTTGTAATTGCATTGCATATTAACCGCTTGTTATTTTATGCCTAATGTTGGCTTCAACTTGCTATTGTTGAACCATTTTCTTATGCATTCCTACCAGTTGTTATCCTTGCAGTTTATGACTTTGTGACTCGAAACCTTAACATGAGAGGAAACATCCCCTTAGTGTCCTTATCTTGCACATGCTTCCTTGCATTGAGCATAGGTATGTTCCTTGTGCTTTGGAACAAGTTTTTTTTCCCACGACACTTGTTTCCTCCATTGTACTATAGAAATATTTTATTCTTTTTTGAAGATTTAATTTTATGAAAAAGACAATAAAAGAGGGAAAAAGTGTCTATCTCTTTTGTTGGAAGCAATATTGTTGCGCTTGAGCAAAGAAAAATCGTTGAGTCATTGTCTAAATATTTTGGGTTTAGTATGGCTTTAGGATACTTTTTCTTGTTGTTGAGAATAATATCCTTTGGTTGGTTATTCTTCCAACCATATGGAGTGTTTGTTGATTCCTTATATATCAAAAATGTATCCCAATTTATAATCCATGTTGCCTAAGTCACATAATGTGTCGTGCTTTTATTCAATGGAAGTTTCAACCTAAGTCGGCCATTCTGCAAAAAGTCTCTGACCTTTCAAGTCAGCATTCTCATTTCAATTAAGTATGTCTCAATCTCACATGTATCTTTTTCCTTTGTTCGTGCTAGTATAGAAGGTCCCCATTGACTTCTTGCTATCAGGTCTACTCTTATCAACTCTGACACATTTATTTGAGAGTATGACCTAGAGTTGCACCTTGGGCCTATTTCCATCATTGATAGGTAACCTTACACTCAACAGATGAAAAATCATCATTGGTCGTTGACTGAGTAGTTTCCCTTGTGTTCAACGTAAACAACAATCATCACACATAGGGATTTGTGTGGTACCTTGGATTCCATTAAACCCCATTGGTGGATTCCTCATATTTGTTGGTAGTCTCCCTTATTGGATACTATTCAGAGATTCTCTACCATGCATTATTCCATTGGTTTCACACCAGAGTTGTACCTCAGTGTGGTCCTTACAATATTTTAATCCAAATCCTTCTAAATCTTTGGCCTTCTTCTACCCCTCATGTTGGATGATCGAGGATATCTTAATGCCTTCCTTCCAACAGATCTCTTCCTATTGACTTCAACACATCTGGCTCTAGGAAAAATATATAGAGTTATTTGTGGTGCCTTGGGGCTTAAAATCATCAGTGGAAGGCTCCCTCGTTATTGACAGTGGGAATATGTCAATGTCCCCTTCTTGATAGATTCTACCAAGTGTTCGACACCAACTCATTTATTCACACTTGTTAGATTTTACCATGGTACCTTGATGCCCATTATCATCATCGGTGGGTCGTCTCATGTGTGTTAATGATATACATCAATGATCAATAATCAAATAGTGTCTCAGTGTGTTCGACCCCAACACATTTATTCACATAGTGTAGACTTGTACCACGATGGATTGTTTTGAAGTCTTCAAGTGAAGTACGAGCATCACATATTTTGTGCTCCTACCTAACATATATTGTACCAACCATCAGACATTGGTACTTGGAGAGGATCAATTTTTTTCACTCCATTGGTTCCACATATCCTTTGTTTTGATTTTGAGACATAACTCCACTGTCTATCCATTTGTGGCTATGATCTCCTTTGACATGGATCCACTATGTATTCTTTGTGGCCATGATTGTTTCTTTCTATATCTCATGGATCCATTGTGTATTGTTCATGGCCATGGACATCAGTCATACTTTCATATATTCCATGGATATGTAGTGCACTTGATTTGGTGGCCATGCTTACATCACTCTTGAGCATGGGTATGCCCAACTTGGGAAGAGAATACTCTTACTTGATCTTTACTAATGGTTTCTATTCTTGGATCAGTTTTTAGAGAACCTTCATTGGATATACTTAAATGCATCCTCGCCTTTTAGAATTATAATGTATTTTAGACATTATTTTCCCTTCTGACCTCACACATTAGGGGGAATCTATTATAGCACAAATCACCACACCACAATGAATTTGTGACATGGTCTAACCTTTCCCTTGGATTGCAAACTCAAATCCCAACTTTCCTCATCAAAGTCACTTTAGAAACATTATTTTTAGTGCCATCCTCAAGTCACCTGTGTACAACTCATGGATGTTCGTGGGTTGCTAGTTGACAACCCGTGGATGCCCTCAAAAAAGTTGAAAAATAAAATAATTCCCCATTTTTTGGTGGGGATTTCGGTTTGGCTCGTTTCCCAACCTCCTTGGGCCTGTACTCAACAATATTCAACCTCCTTAACCTATTGAGGATGGTATAAAGGCACCTTTGGGGCATTGATGAAGAGGATAACCTAGGTGCAAAGTAATGCTGAATCATTTGCAAGTCTCCCTATTCCCCTTCATCCTCGAGTAACATCCCTTGACCTGGAATCCTTGTTCCAATATTCCTTCATTTTCACTATATGACTATAAGGTGTGTTCCTATCCTTATTGGGTAATCCAAAGAAGGGAAATATTAATGAGTGTTTCTTGAAGGACCTTTTAGAGGAACCTGGGCAGTTGGCTTTGAGGGAGTTTCAGTGGTTGGAGTGAGGTTGTAACCACCTTTTGTTACCGTTGCTAATAAATAGTTCTCTTTTCCCCATACTTGTGTAGTATTGATTTAATTTGTTTATGTATGTCCAATTACTCTGCATATTTGAGTCTATATATCAGTTACTTGTATGATTTTATCTTATTACTACCTTGTTGCAACACTTTCTTGATCTTCTTTTGCATGTTAACTCAAGCTAGAGTCAAGAGCAGTACCGGGGTCGAGAGTGGCGGATGCCACCGAATGTAAGGATACAAGGTGTGATACTTTCTTCCCTCTTTGATAAAGTAGTTATTTCATTATAAGTCTTGTGTGGGTTAGGGTTCTATATTTTATTTGGTCAATATTTGTTGTGACATGACCCAAAGTCACGGGGGGGAAATCCCATAAAAACATCGCAGGTGACCTTATCCACAAAGTGGGGACCAAAAGAAAATAACAACATGCATGTGTGCATGATATTTTTGGACAACTCATTTTCCTTCCATCCAAGTGAATATGGATGAGGATGAAGATCCATAGGTAAATGAAGTTTGTCTACAATCGAATTCGCAATCAAATTTTTCTGTGATCCATTATCGACGATACAATCCACACTAAATTCATGAGTAGGGTGGGCACAAGTGACAAACAAATGGTCATTCCCTTGTTATGAACATAAATATATATAAAATACATAAAAATAAATAACAACGAATAACTAATAATTAAATAATTGATTACTAATGAAGAGACACCTTGTATGAAAGGTCATGTCTCTTATGAAAGGAAACCCCTATGTGGGTATATATACAATCATCATTTCTCATTATAATCATTCATCGTATCTTATTCAATTATTTATTAATCGTCCTATATAGATTTTAACATATTGTCCTATTTACATTGGATAATTTACCTAAGTGAACTGAGTTGGCTCGCCACATTTGTATCAGAGCTTCATTTATCTGATCTCGACCATTGGCCATATAGGCTTCTAGCCACATTGAAAAATCTTCATAGTTTCTATGATATTTGTGCCACTAACCATAACAGGGCCTTGTCCATTTGACATTCAGATCATATTGAAGAAAGACATTTCACTGTCAGATCATAAATTAAAAAAAAAAGCACCAAAACAATTAATGTGAAAGTGGCACATCGACTAAGAGAAGGCCCATGGCCACTCTTGGTATGGTATCAAAGAAATTGAAGAAGATAAATCTGATAGAAAAAATTGTTAAAAATGCAAAGATAAAATCTCCATTCTGAAATCTGTGGCATTGGAAAAATCTATAAACGCGTTAAAGGAGATAAAATTATATATTTAAGCAAGTCACATAGTTGTCTAGAATTTTTTGTAAAAAATAGATATTATACAAATTCCGTCCAACAGAAATTGAAGTTGCCATATTGTCCAATCAACCGCTGATTTATGTCTATATTCTGCCAACAATGTCATTCGTACAATTTAGTCCTTCTTCCATACAACCATCCTCCATATTTGTTTCTATCTGTACAACAACTGCCCATACAAAAAATAATAATTGATTGACCAGATATGTTCGCGCAGTCTGATTATTATAGGTCCACAGGATCTTTTGGAAAAAATAATTGTCCATACAGTCGTCAGTTAAATGATATTCACTTGAACAAGGGCAG
>JASDQU010105511.1:118117-135185 GCA_032191745.1 Picea mariana | reverse complement strand
GTTGCAGATCAGTGGTTATTCCGGGCAATTTCTTGGCTAATCGTTGTCTCTCCTTGGATACATACTGTGATCCATTGTAAGCAATTGAAAATAGAGAGTCTGGGTTGACTACTATCTGTCCAAAGGTATGCAATATATGGCAGCAATGAATTGAGGATAGGTGGCAACAAGGTCTTCACGTCATTGACATGATCTTCAAGGGCTTGAATCGTCTTCCCTTGAGTGTTGTTGTGACCGATCGAGCCTAGGAGAGGAAGTACTGTGAACAACGGTCTGAAGATCGGCTAATCACAGTCGAGCAGTATTAACCAGCACTAAGTTGACTTGTTAGTCAAACATGTTTGGTCTGTTTATTTTGATTTGATATCCATATATTGAAAACTTTGGCTATAAAACATTGGAGGCCGTAGTAGTTTTTGGAGCATTGGAAGATATACCTTTATATATATGACTATTGGTTCGTATATTGCCGATAATGTATTGGAGGCAAATTGGTGAAGCTTTATTGCTGTAGCAGAATATCCCAGGATTCAAACCTTGTTGATTGCATTATTTTAAGCTCGTTGATTTTTTGAGGCACCTTATTATTTTATGGGGAAAGTTTCTATTTTTCCACGGATGCTTTTCAAAAAAATTTAACTCTTTAAATGCTCCAAACAAAGAAATAAATTTTGCAGAGAAAGAAAGGATAACTATATTGTTTCTTTGTAAGAAACCATTGCTATTCTCAAATGAGCAAGTTATTCAACTTTGTAACGAAGCTGTCTCTCTACATGATATTAATGCCTCTCAGCAGGCTACCATTGTTCATTTGTGTTGAAATATTGTAATTTCGAAGAATATTCTAATTATATTTGAGTTATTATCTTATAGATCAAATCCCTTTTTCTAGATTGATCATGTCGGGTCTTGTATAAGACCAAATCCCCTTTTGTGGATTGGTCAAACCATATTTATATAGTGACATTTGAGAAGTTGGCCCCTAGGGTTTATAAAGTGATTTTAACCACTATTGGAAGAAGTCGGCCCTACTTGGTGAAGAGACATGGCCCTAACACCCCCTCAGCTAGTATATATAAGTGAGGATGGGACCTCACTTGTTCACTCACTCACTCACACTTCTAGTGCACATCTTTTGAAGTAAGCTGTAGTTGCAAGAAGGAGAAGAGAGGCGTATGCTCAGTCCTAGTTTATTCTTGGTGGTTTGGTCTTAGTCTTGGCATTGTATTTACAATCTATTATTGAGGAAGTTTTTGCCAGGTTTTCTCCCCCATGAGGGTTTTCCAGGATTAAATGTTTTGTACCTTGTGATTGTGTTTCTTTCAGTGATCCTCCTTATGTTGTTGTTTTGGAAATGCATTGAATGGTCTAGTAAATTGAAGATAACCTAATGACAACATTAAAACTTAACATGGTATCAAAGCTTGATTGAATAGAGCACCTTTCACTATGTATCTAAAAATGTCACTGTTGCCATACAAGGAAAGTATGGCTTTATACTGGAGATAAATTTTTGACCAAAAACCATCTAGGGAAGTGCACCCTACCTTAACGCATCTTTTGGCAGCTTGAGCGCACCTTTTCAGTGGCCATATTCTCTGGAAAGTTAAACCCTAGTTTTGATTGGTACCATAAAACCAGGAAACCAGAACTAGTATCAGTACCAAAAGTACCAGTCCAGATTTGCGCAGGTCAAATTTCAAGGGGTAAAACTTGGAATTTTTGGAAACAGTCAACTCCAATCAACTCACCTTAGCCCAATGCATCTCCTGGTAAGTTCAGATTCAGTTTCTGAGCACTTTCATTTTTTGGTCATTTTCCTAGCTACATGTCAAGATGTCCGCAAGCACCAAGCTTGTTGACAAGCTAGAAGGTGTGGAAAACTTCCGTTCTTGGAAGTACATAATAAGACTCATTCTTGAAGAGAATGACCTTGCAAAATCATAAAATAAAATGTACCATAACCTGAAGAAGCAACGAAAGAAAAGTACATGAAATATATGATTGGGGCCAAAAGAATAGATTAATTGCAGATTCCATTAAAGACCACTTCATCCCTCAAGTGTCTTCCAATAATACCCCAAAAGAGATGTTTAATGCCCTAACCGGAATGTATGAAGGAAAGAACATCAACCGGAAGATAAACTTGAGAACCCAACTCAAGAGTACAAAGATGCAGAAAAGAGAAACAATTCCAGAGTATTTCTCTAGGGTTTCTCAATTCAAGGAACAAGTAGAAGCAATTGGAGACAACTTGGATGAAGATGAATTCATCATGACAACTCTTAATAATCTCACAAGACCTTGGGATGCCTTCATCCTAACTATCTGTGCAAGAAAAGAGAAACTCCAATTTGACAGTGTATGGGAAGAATGTGTTCAAGAAGAGGCAAGAGTAGCCAACCGAGAAGCCGTACTATTAAGGGATGAAGATCAAGCCCTAGCTGCTCATACTAAAGGAGGAAATATAAATGTCTCATTTCCAAAAGGAGACCCACTTTCATAAATAATCCCACTCCCCAAAGAGATTCACCCACTTCCATAAAGAATCTCACCCTCCAAAGAGATTCCAGAAATATCATAAGGGTCAAAGAAAGAAAAAAGATTTCTCCTCTTATCATTGTGATAAGATGGGACACATTGCTAAGAATTGTCCTGCAAGAAGGGAAGAATACAAGAAGAGAAATAACAAAAGACATCATGCCCATGCAACGGAAGATGATGAGCCACCCAAGAAGGTGACTAAAGAAGAAATTGAAGATTATGTTTTGTTTTCCGCCCTCTCAGGATCTGTGACACCTAACGGGGATACTTGGTTCATAGACAATGGTGCCTCTAAGCACATTACAGGTCAGAAAGACATTCTCTCTAGTCTTATAGAAAAGGACTTTCCCTAGAAAGTCTCACTTGGAAATGATTATCAATATCGTATCAAAGGAATGGGAGAATCCACCTACAAACTAGATTCAGGAACTCCGATGAGAATGAAGGATGTACTTTATGTACCAGGTTTGACAAGGAACTTACTTTCTATCTCAGCTTTAGATAAGAAAGGTTTCAAGGTTGCATTCCTAGATGGTGAAGTTCTTATGTGGCCTAAAGGAAAAACCATAGAAGATGCAGTTGTTATTGGAACAAAAGAAGACTAGTTCACATCAACTACAAAGCCTTACCATATGTAAGCAATGTAGTTACAGGTTTACCAGAATTTAAGGTTGATCATGAAGGTGTATGCAAGGGATGTGCACAAGAAAAGAACATAAAGAATCCTTTCCCAAAGAGCGACATTAAAGAAGAAGTAACCTTGGAGCTCATCCACTCGAATGTATGTGGTCCAATGCTATCAACCTCTCTAAGCGGGTATGTATACTATGTATCATTTATCGATGATTACTCTTGTACGACTTGGGTTTATTTCTTGAAATCAAAAGATGAAGTACTCGGAAAGTTCAAGGAATTCAAAGCCTTGGTAGAAAACCTCTCCGAAAGAAAAATCAAGATACCCGGGTCAGATAATGGAGGAGAGTACATCTCAAATGAATTTGAAAGATTTTGTAGAGATGCCAAGATTAAGAGGGAGCTCACCACTCCCTATAATTCTCAACAAAATGGTGTAGTAGAAAGAAAGAATAGAACAATTATGGAAGCAATGAAGACTATGATTCATGATCAAGAACTTCCAATGCACTTATGGGCTGAAGCAGCAAGAACACCAATTTATGTCCAAAACAAATTATCCCATAGTGCACTTGAATTCAAAACCCCCGAAGAAATGTTCACCGAAAAGAAGCCAGAAGTAAGCCACATAAAAATATTTGGTTGTCTAGTGTTTGTACACATTCCAAAAGAAAGGAGAACTAAGCTAGATCCTTCAGGAAAGAAGAGAATATTTGTCGGATATTGTGAGGTCTCTAAGGCCTTCATAATTTACATACCAGGTTACCATCATATTGAGATCAACAGAGATGTAACCTTTGATGAAGATGCAACACTCAAAAGATCAAGAAGATGCTAGCTTGAAGAAGTATATGAAGAAGAACTTGTAGCTCCTAGAGTTGCAGAACCAGTGAAGAAAGTTACAATTACCCTTGATGATGAGATTCCAAAAGAACATGATATGATAGAATCTCAAGAACCTCCTCGGATGACGGTCTCTCACAAGAGAAAGCCAGCCTCAGCAAGGGAACTTATTCAAGATGGAGAGAAGTATGGTGCCCCAGAGGGAACCATGAGATAAAGCAAGAAACCTAAGCCATTCTCCAGTTATATGGCCTTGATGTGTGATCTCATAGAAAATGAATCTACTTGTTTTGAAGAATCCATTCATAAGAAAGAATGGGTCGATGCCATGACATAAGAATACCAGTCCATTATAAAGAATGATGTATGGGAAGTAGTTCTCATACCAAAGAACAAAGATGTGGTATCTTCCAAGTGGATATACAAGATAAAACATGCAGCAAATGGAAGTATTGAAAAACATAAAGCAAGATTTGCGGCTCGTGGTTTTTTTTGAAAATGAAGGTATTGATTATGAAGAGATGTTTGCTCCTATAGCCAGATACACTTCTATTAGAACCATCATAGCTCTTGCAACCAAAATGAAGTGGAAGTTACACCAGATAGATGTGAAAACAACCTTTTGAAATGGTGTTATTGAAGAAGAAGTGTATAGAACAACCACAAGGGTTTGAAGTTGAAGATAGAAACACTCATGTTTGCAAGTTGAAGAAAGATCTGTACGGGTTGAAGCAAGTTCCTAGAGCTTGGTATGGAAGAATTGATAGTTTCCTAACGAGCTTGGGCTTTACCATGAGTATAACTGATTCTAACCTTTGCTTCAAGGTTATGAATGATGAGCCAGTGGTATTGCTACTATATGAAGATGATTTATTCTTAACAGGAGAAGAAAAGTTCATCACAAATTGTAAGAAGAAGCTCACTGCAAAGTTTGAGATGAAAGACCTAGGCATGATGCATTATTCTTAGGTCTTGAAGTTTGGCAGAGCCCAAAGAAGATCTTCCTTAACCAAAGGAAGTATGCAGTTGAAATACTGAAGATATTTGACATGATGGAATGTAAATCCATGAACACACCCATGGAAACAAAGTTGAAACTCCTGATTGATACTTCGTCAGAATTGGTTGATGTTACTCTATATAGATAGATTATTGGTTCGTTGATGTATCTAACAAATACCAGGCCAGATATATGCTTTGCTGTGAACACCTTGAGTCAATATCTGGTAGAGCCCAAATGTGTTCACCTTGTAGCTGTAAAGCATGTGATGAGATACTTTAAGGGTATGTTGGATTATGGTCTCTGTTATACTGGAGACCATGACTTTAGACTATATGGTTATACTCATTCAGATTGGGCTGGAAGCGCTTCTAATAGAAAAAACACTTCATGATGTTGTTTCAGTCTGGGGTCAAGCATGAATTCATGGAAAAGCATGAAGCAATCAAGTATTGCTCTCAGCATGGCAGAAGCAGAATACATTGCAGCATGTTCTGCTAGTTGTGAAGCCATATGGCTTCGAAAATTGTTGACAAGTCTATTCGATCCGGAGATGGAAGCCACAATGATTCTATTTGATAACCAGAGTTGCATAAAGATGACGAAGAACCCAGTGTTTCATGATAAGTCGAAGCACATAGAGATTCAATATCACTACATTCGTGATATGGTGTAGAGGGGAGTTGTAAAGCTCCAATATGTTGGCACAAATGAGCAGGTTGCAGATGTGTTAACCAAGCCTCTATCTCATGTAAAGTTTGAGAACTTCCGAGACAAGCTTGGTATTGTCCGAAAGGACCTCCCTTGAAAGGGGGAGTGATGTCGATGATACTATGGTATTCTGACCAACAACGGGTAGCTCCATTAGGATTTTATATCCTATGAGATTTATCATCCCTGGGCAGATCCCGAAGTTCCGGTAAGGACGGTCCGTTAGAGTACCTGTGCATGTATATGCCAATTGTGGTCAGTAGTGGTAGCACCGTTAGGATTTTATATCATAGAGAATTTTATGATTCCTAGGAAGATCTTGAAGGTTCGGTAAGGACGGTCTACCAGAGTAACACATGGTAGCTCCGTTAGGATTTTATATCCTAGGGAATCTTATGATTCCTGGGCAGATCCTGAAGGTTCCGTAAGGATGGTCTGTCAGAGTACCACAAAATGTTGTTGTTGCACTTGCCTCATTCTGTTGCCATATGATGATGACGTTGTTGTCTCAACCTCGTGCTGATGATGTTGTTGTATCAGCCTCATGCTGTTGATGATGTTGTATCAGCCTCGTGCTGTTGATGATGGTGTACCAGCGTTGTGTTGGTGATATTGTTGTTATTGCTTTATACTAATTGATGTTGATGTTTCAACCTCATGCTAAGGGTGATGATGATGATGATGATTCTCCAGCTCCATGCTGTGGATGATAATGATCCTGTGCAAAAAAACTTCCGATAATTTATAGATGTGCTAGTCAGTGTTCCAGATGCTAATAATGTTGCTGTGCTCTCTCTCTCCTGATGATGTTGTATTGGGTTATGTCAGTAGAATATCCTTCTCGTTAAAGGGGAGTGTTGAAATATTGTAACTTCGAAGAATATTCTAATTAGATTTGAGTTATTATCTTATAGATCAAATCCCCTTTTGTGGATTGATCATGTCGGGTCTTGTATAAGACCAAATCCCCTTTTGTGGATTGGTCAAACCATATTTATATAGCTGCATTTGAGAAGTCGTCCCCTAGGGCTTATAAAGTGGTTTTAACCACTATTGGAAGAAGTCGGCCCTACTTGGTGAAGAGACATAACCCTAGCACCTCCTCAGCTAATATATATAAGTGAGGATGGCGCCTCACTTGTTCACTCACTCACTCACTCACACTTCTAGTGCGCATCTTTTGAAGGAAGCTGTAGTTGCAAGAAGGATAAGAGAGGCGCATGTTCAGTCCTAGTTTATTCTTGGTGGTTTGGTCTTAGTCTTTGCATTGTATTGACAATCTATTATTGAGGAAGTTTTTGCTAGGTTTTCTCCCCATGAGGGTTTCCCAGGATAAAATGTTGTGTACCTTGTGATTATGTTTCTTTCAGTGATCCTCCTTATGTTGTTGTTTTGGAAATGCATTGAATGCTCTAGTAAATTGAAGATAACCTAATAACAAAATTAAAACTTAACAATTTGGAGAATGAATATGCAGAACTTAAGGAGTAGAATAGTTCATTGCAACTTTCTGCTCCTGTTTTTGTATCTTCTCTTGCACTAGTGGCCACACTCAGACTTTCCTCTCTTGACATTAGTGAAATACGGGAGAACGCTGACATGATGTAAGAGTGTACTCAACTTATATTGCAGGACTTTCCTTCCTCTTCTTTTGATGCTTTAGTTGTTGATATTATGGTAGCTGTGGGAGGTATTTACGTCCACGTGTAACCTTGATGAGAATAAAATATTCTGGGAAGCAAGAAGAAACCCTAAAGAATTAAACTTAACCCTAGAAGACAAGTCGACTCAAGGAAATATTTAATATTAAGTATTTAGCCTCCATAATGAGAAGTTGACCTAGACAGCTCAGGAAAACGATATAAATACAAGTAGCCAAACCTCATTTTGTACACAGTTCGAAATTTCAGCTGGGAAGAAGTGCACAATGCAGAAACTGGACAAGTGCGCAAGTCTGGGGAGTAGCTGCAGCCGACAACTACTGCAATCTGTATTCCTGGTTTAGGCTCAGAATTTCTATTGGTTATGGTTGGACTTTCTGATCATTCTTGGTTATCTTTGCTTGGTGCATTAGCCTTGGTTGGCTATTGGTTTGCTTTCAGAATCATTCTCTATCCAGGTTAAGGTGCTCAAGGGTGGCTTCGACCTATGGTTGGGTGACAATATTGTTATATTGTCTATGGTCAAACGAGCACATCTATTACTTTCTAACAGGTTATGTGCCCACACTATCTTCAGACAGTCTAACCGCTGGAAGATAAATTGGGAGGATTTGCTCAGTTACAGTTGCAGTTGCAACAACAAAACCCTAACCCTCTTGTTGAGGAACCTTAAGTGAAGAGATTGACCAAATTTTTGGATAGCCTAGTGTGCCCTAGCCTAGCGCATCTCCTGGTACTCTCAACAAGCTAAGACGTCAAGTTTGAGTTTTTGGTCAAAATCAAGGGTTGACCAAGTCAAAGCAATTAGGACTTACTTTATGAAGTCAGAAAACAAGTTAGAAGGGGCTTCTAACTTCAGAGCATGGAAGACAAGGATTGACCTTATCCTTGCCAAGAATAAAGTGTTGGATATCGTGAAAGGAAAGATCGTGGAACTGCAGTTCAAAGAAGGAAAAGAAAAGGAACCCCAGAACGTTGCAGTTATGGAGAAGCTCAAAGACAGTGACATCAATGCCATGAGTATCATAGTGGACTCTATAAAAGACCACTTGATACCCTACATCTCTCATCTTGACTCATCTAAGAGGATGTACGATGCCCTAACTAACCTCTTCTCAGTCAAAAACATTGGACAAGTAATGAGTCTGAAGAATGAGCTTCATGACATGAAAATGAATGATGATGACAATATAGCATCATACTTTGTGAGAATCTCTCAGTTAAGAGATCAACTACGAGCTATTGAAGAAATCATTTCAGAACAGGCACTGGTAAATATAGTACTCAATGGTCTTCCCAAGACATGAGATGCATTTTCCGCAAGCATGAATACAAGAAATGAGTATCCCACATTTGAAGAACTTTGGACTTGCTGTCCACAAGAAGAATCAAGGATTAGTGCAAAAGAGAAACCCCAAAAGAAATACGATGATCAAGCTTTCAAAACAAGGTTCAAGAATTTCAGGAATAAAATAAGTTTGTCTCAAGGAAGAAATCAAATCAACAGAAATATATGTCAAAAATACAATGCTTCTACAGTCGAAAATATGGTCACTACAGGAATCATTGTCCCGAGTTAAAGAAAAGGAAGGAAACACACGAAGCATTAGTTGCCGAAGAAAGGGAACCCTCAAAGAAGACAAAGCAGGATAAAACAAACTTCTTCTTCTAAGACAAGGTAACAATATTCTTCATAATTCCTGTACATACCATGTTTACATAATTTCTGTACATATCTTGCATATCTATTTCTTAGAAGATAACATGTTCAAAGAGAAACAATACCTATGGAAGAATAACAAGATAATGATTGCTATCATGATGACTACAAGTCAGGAAAAACACATGAAAATATGAAGTATATCGACAACCCTTGGTAACATTTCATGTGGAAGCTATTAACATAAGTAACAACTGCAAGATAAGCCAAAATCATAATCAAACTTGAAGAAACCTGGAAGAAGTAAAAACAGAAAGAAGTTAGTAATCAAGAGGAAATTAGAAAAAGACTTGTGACACTTTGCAGAAGGCAATAAGGATGCAGACGAAAGCGTGGACTCTCTTAGTTGGAGGGAGCCCATTATATAATTCCAAAAGAAGAGCATGCATTCATGCATGAAGCAAGGATTAGGAGGGAGCTAATCTTAAATAATGTGATCCATCAAGGATTATGAAGTATCTGTCCATGTTCCCATTGATGATAGCAGCCATGAAAAGCAACACATGTTCAGTTTGACTTTAGAAGAAGTCTTCTTCGAAAAGAAGCCTTAAAGTATCCATGGTTGTCCATCCACATCCATGATCCTAAGATGAAAGGAAGAAGTTGGAATTTTCAGGGCATGGAATCTATAGAAAAATCCATGGACCCAAGAGCTAAAGAGAAACATGAGGAAGAACATGAAGATTCCAAGAGGCAAATAAAAGCCAGAACAACCAGTCATTATATCGAGAATCACAAGACTACCAACTTGGTCTGAACCCACTAGAAGCAATCAAGAAGAGGAAATGGAAGTTGTGATGAAGAACAATGTATGGAAGACTTATGAATGGAAGCATTTCGAGATCCAGAACTAAAGGTTCTCCCAGATGGAGGGAGAGGACTATGATGATAACTTGTTCTAGTAACCAGACATGCCTCTACCTTAGCCATTATGTATCCTGCAATATCCATGGGTTGGAGTTTACATCAGATGAATGTAAGGACTGTTCTCCTCAACAGAGTAATTGAACAAAGAAGCGTATGTAGAGCAACCTCAAGATTTTGAGGTATACCAGAAAGATACCCTTGTATGCAGATGGAAGAAGATCTTGTATGGATTCAAACAACTTGGTGCAGAGCCTCCAATGCACAACAAAAGCGTGGTGAAAACTTTCTATAACAAAGATATTGTATCATAATGGTTACTCAGAAGTCCAGGATGATGGATTTCTAATCCATGACAAACTCTCATGATGACAAAAGAAGTGCCACTTGGATATGTTCCAGTTTGAGCCTTGCCACGATGTCATGAGCTAGCAGGAAACAAAAGAGCTGAATCCAACCATGATATACTAGAATGATCAAGAGCTATATGAAGCCTTCAGAGAAAACAAGTGTTCCAGAAAGATTGAAGTACTTTGAGATCAAGCATTACATTCTCCGTGATGAGGTCCAGAAAAGAGAAGTGGTTCTCCAATATATCTCCACAGATGAGCAGATAGCATATATTTTAGTAAATCCTCTGTCCAAGATGGAAAAATTTTGCGTACTCAATAAACAAGCTGGAGCTCATGGAGACAAATTTATTATTGAAAAGGGAAAAGATGACTCCCATGTTGGGAGGGAGCACTTATGTGTTATTGATTTATGGACAGTCATTTTTTAGATCGAAAAATGGTCCAGGATGAGCAGTTCCTTTCCAGTTCAGAAAGTGGTTTGAGATTTCTGACGGACATGCATTTTCCAGTTCGGAAAATGGTCTAGATCGGACGGTCGTTTTCGTAATGAAAATGGTTCGATAGATTGCTGATGTACCATAGACATCGATTCCCCTTGTGGCCAATGTGGGGGAATAGTCTATGACAATCTTTCTTCTTGACAGTCACTCTGAGTAGTGGTCAAGTAGAATGGTCCATCTCGTCGGGCATTCATTCTTTCGAAGTTCACAATTGTGAGCAATTTCAAAGAATGGTCCGTTTTGGAGGTTGGTGTAAGACAATCATTCCCTAGGGCAGACTCTCGAGGTTGCACTTTGTTCAGTGCTGGAGGGATGGCCCAGTTAGATGAATGGTCTAGGTTCAACAATCAAGGACATGCATTCCCTAGGGAAGACTCATTCTCTCCAGGTTGCACTTTGTTTAGCGCCGGAGGAATGGCCCAGTTAGGTGAATGGTCTAGGCTCAGAAATCAGGGCAATTATTCTTCTATGCTTGAGAAGAATAGTCCAGTAGCTCATGGCTGATGTTTTACCTTCTGAGGGAAGATGCTCTTCCAGGTCTCACAGATGTGAGTAGAATAATGGCCCAGATGACTCAGTTTATATCATGATATTGTTTTTCTGTGCAGGTTGATATCAAATGATATGATTTCTATGGAGACTGAATGTCTCTGGACAATAGATGTATGCTACTATGGTGGATGTGTTCCACTGGTTGTGACTATGTGTCACTAATTAAGTAGCTGTGTGCTACTTGGTGTGGTAGTGTACCACTGGATTGTAGTTGCGTAATACTATGGATAAACACAGTTGTGTTCTATTGAATGACATTGTTTTGATTACCATGTAGACTATCAGTTGTGTTGATATTTTTCTAAGGCATATAGTTTGAGATAGATCTCTATGACTTGATTAGAAAATAATCCTAGATTGACATTCCTATAGGAATGGTCTCTATAGTCCATGACATAGTTTTTAGCTCTGTTGGGATAATCATTCTTCTAGGACGTATGTCCGAATTAGAAGAATGGTCCTTGTATCACTCTGTGGAGTGAGTGACTTATTCAACATTATGCCTGATTACTCAGATGGAGTATGGATTCTAGAGATGATGCAGTTGATGCTATCAGATGATAGTGATAATGGTGCTCGTGATCTAATCATGAGATAGCTTGTACGACTATGATGATGCTACCGGTTGAACGATATGTTTGTGTTCAAGACCATTGCCTTCAATACCTCCCTAGCTAGGAGGGAGTGTTGATATTATGGTACCTGCAGGAGGTATTTACCTCCATGTGTAACCCTGACGAGAATAGAATATTCCAGGAAGCAAGAAGAAACCCTAAAACATTAAACTTAACCCTAAAAGACAAGTCGACTCAAGGAAATATTTAATATTAAGTATTTAGCCTCCAGAATGAGAAGTCGGCCCAGACAACTCAAGAAAACAGTATAAATACAAGTAGCCAAACCTCATTTTGTACACACAGCTCGAAATTTAAGCTGGGAAGAAGTGCGCATTGTAGAAACTGGGGAAGTGCGCAAGTCTGGGGAGTAGCTGCAACCAACAACTACTGCAATCTGTATTCCTAGTTTCAGCTCAGACTTTTTATTGGTTATGGTTGGACTTTCTGATCAGTCTTGGTTATATTTTCTTGGTGCATTAGCCTTGGCTGGCTATTGGTTTGCTTCCGGAACCATTCTCTGTCAAGGTTAAGGTGCTCGGGGGTGGCTTCGGCCTATGGTTGGGTAACAATATTATATTGTCTATGGTTAAACAAGCACATCTATTACTTTCTAACATTAGTAACTAGGCATGGACTCGCCTCTTGATTTTGAGTAGTATACTTGAGGCATTGTTTCCAAATTGCTTCATTAGGTGGCATATATTGGTGGTGGGCTTGGTGTGCATGAAAATGGTATTGTTGCTCCTATTGAGCCTGTGATGAGATTGGTGAGAGTAGGCTTTGGATATGAGACTTCATTGCTAGGTGCAAGCCATTTTGATCCTTCATCCATTGATTTGAATATGGCCTAGGATTTCTCACCATCCACTGATGATATGTTAGATTGTGGGTCAATGACCTTTGATTATTCTACTATTGTTGAGCATGAATCACATCTTGCATCCTATGGTCAACACAAACATAATTCTTCGCCATCAACATATTGACTGTATCGACACCCTAACCATCCTAATTAGAGGGATTATTTTGTGTATTGAAATTTCTCTTGGCATGGTGGTAGCTCTTCTTTCAGATCAATAGAGGAGAGGCATAGAAATAAAATTCTTGGGTTAATGCCGATTACTAGGGTTTATTGTGGCTGGGTTAATGATTAGTTATGGTGACATTTGAGCAATTGTTTGAGGACTTCATATTGATGTCTTTTGTTTATTGTACAACCATACAAGTGCCGTTTCTTTTCTTGATTAATTTAACATAATAGCCATGTTTGTCTCCTATTAATCTTTCACGAGGGATGTATCTTGTGATCTATGCCTTCTCTCTTAAGCCTTCTGTTAAGATTAAGAGGGGATATTGAATACATGAGTGTGATCTTCACCTTCAACTACAATGAACTATATATTGAGTTGGGTATCCATATATCGACTCATTTCTGTATCTTGGTCAAAGCCAATGTATATTTGAGCCAAGTATCTATAAACCCACTCTTATTTATATTTTAGCGAAGTCGACCTTATATTGAGTTGGATGTCCATAAACTCACTCTTAGTATTCGAGTTGGGTATCCATACACCCATTCTCAAATATATTTGGGTGAGCTATATTCAAGTTGGATATCCATAAACCCACTCTATTCGAGTTGGGTATCCATACACCCATTCTCAAATATATTTGGGTGAGCTATATTCAAGTTGGATATCCATAAATCCACTCTCAGTGTTCAATTTGGGTATCCATATGCCCACTTTAAGATGTATTGAAGCTCTCTTAGTTGTATTTGTGCTTGGTGTTCTTAAACCCAATTTTTTTCATATTTTGGCCACAACCAATATTATTTGAGCCGGGTAAAACCATAAACCCACTCTTAGGTGTATTCAAGCAGGGTATCCATAAACCCACTCTTCATATTTTGGCCACAACCAACCTCTGTAGTGAGCTGGGTATCGTTAAATCCACTCTTATTTTGTATTTTTTCATTTCTCTTCATAGCCCTTAGCTCTCTGTTAATCCCTGAGAATGGTGTATTCCTCACATTCGTCTACAACTAACTCTTATTGTGTCATTAATGCAATTGGTTGGGCATTAATGTGATCTTTTATTGTATTACTAGGTTATGGTTAACGCTGACCTAGTCCACTTTAATATGTAGGTTCAATAAATCTCTTGGAGAGTGCCCCCTACTTATTTGGGTCCATAATTCCTCTTGGGGATGGTGCCCTATGTCTTGAGTGTGTATAAATACACACTCAGGTATCATTTGTGCAAGATATTTCATGAGCTATTTTCTCTATATCAAGTGTTTTAAGCCTACGAGCACTTGTACATGGTGTTTCTCTCTATTTTTTGTTGTATTCTTTGAATGGGTTCATTAGCAAACTCTATGAAGTGTTAATGTGATGTGTTTATCCATGTAAAATCTCCACAAAAATAGTTTTCTAACATGTTTTTCGTTTTTTCAATAAGACTGAGAGAGAATTTTTTAGTGGCCTTCATTGATTTTGAAACAAAAGCTATAGTGGCATTCCAATCATCGGGTTTCTTACTTGGACTTATAATTCATATCTGTTTTAACTTTTCCATCTTATTTTCACTAGGTATAGTACAATATTTCTAAAATCTACTAGATGTAGGGCGAGCATGTTTTCGAGTTAGATGTCATGTTGCAAACTCTTTGATTCATGTTCGGTTTGATGGCAACACAAATTTTTCTTTGTCTTGGTACTAATAGACAGGATGACAACAACACTACATCAACCATCAGATCTGTGAGGCCTCAAGAAGCCTTCCATGCTCTACCAATGAGAGCCTTATGGACATGCCACCTCAAATCCCAGGACAACTCATCCTGAACTAGTAGTTTGGATACCTCCCCCACATCTTGACTGCAGGTTGCAACATCTCGACAACGACACATATCTTAGACTAGATTTTATTGCTATTCCAATTCATTCGACTAGACATCTATCATGAGTTTTTTTCCCACGATCTCAAATGGTAGGAGAGTGCATTAGGGGAGGTTGATTTCCCCCTAGGAAAGTCACCCCCCCTAATAGTGTTGGTGTTTTTCTTTGGTTCTCCACAACACTTACACATAATTGCACTATATATTTGCTTCTCCACTCTATCCTTTGAGGCAATAGACTTCAAATCTTTTACAATGTAGGATAGTTTTTCTTATATCATGTATTTCTAGGAGTGGCCTTTAGCTCTCCCACTTTGCATCTTAGACTATTGTACCCAACAGTGCCATGGTCATGTAGAGTTTCTGAGATACCTGCACAGAAGATCTAGCTAACAATGAAACATACACAACTTGCAAATGGTGTGAAGAGAGGACTGTTGGGTCGCCAAAGTACCATTTTTTTCCCAACCTTTCACTTCACTTTCAACCATATTCTGCTTTTCCATACCCTTACATTAAACCATTTTCATGATTACATGGGTTTTAGACATATTATTTTCCAATACATATATTTTAGTGTTTTTGAGTGAATTTATGATTAAATATTGGAAAAATAACATGTTTACAATTATATATGAAAGTGGGATAAGTTTCATGATGTTTACAGGTGTATTTGAAGACTCCAACCAAGTCAAATTTGACCATCAAACCTCAAATTCGAATTTCCTCTTCAACCCTTTGAAGATTTGATGAAGATTTGGAGATCTACTCAAGTATCTTGGATGGAGATTAATCATGAAATAGAAATTTATGAGAGGATTTGTAGAGATATCACTTGATAGGTGTGAGCACATGGTTGTAACCAAATGAGAGATTTGTAAATCTAGGAGAGATTTGTGGATCTAATTTATCTTAAATTTTTGTATAAATAGGAGTGCATCCTCCATTTCAAAGGGGGGACTCCTGGAGCATTGTGTCCAACTTATGATGGAATAAGAATCAAGCTTTCTTTTCACATCAATTTCCATTCTCTAGTTTATATTTAGAATGTTTAGTTTGTGTGTTACTTTGTTCTTGGGAGAATTGAGCTCACTCCAAATAGATCATATTAACATTTTCTTCTTGTTCTAATGCTTTGAATATGTTTATACGCTTTATCGTTTTTATTAGAATTATTTGATGATTTTGATTGTTGATAGGTTATTTGAAACATTACGAGAAGATCTCCTGTAAGGGAGCTAGTGTTTTCATTCCTACAACTAAGCCTTTTTAAGTGTATTTATTTTCAATGCATGAGTGTTTACTTGATGATATTGATTGTTGATAGGTTTTGTGAAACATCACGAGTGGACCTCTTGTAAGGGAGCTAGTGTTTTCTTGCCTAAAACAACTAAGTCTTATTTAGTGGAATGAAAGAGTTAGGATTTGATTGAATTTTTTTAGATTAGACTTAGATGCCTACTCCTGCATATATTTTGCTGGCATCATCACAAGCTTACGAGCATCCCTGGTTGATAATTAAATGAAAGCAATTTAAGCAATTGAATTGCCCAACATTTTTGGCACCGTTGTCGGGGATGGTGCTAAGGGATTAGGCATTAGGAATTTGATTCAATATGTTTTCTTTAGTTTTATTGATGAAAATAAAGGGATCTAACTCATGACGAAAGGACAACTTGGTGACAACATGATCTCGGTAAGCATGAGACAATTCTACATGATCGTTTTTAGTTTTTGCTTTATGTTTGTTTTCATAAAATTTCATTCATTTCCCCATAATTTTCATTAGGTGGTGTGATAAGAGCCACCTCGTTTACTAATCATTGCCAGGAAGATCTACAGGAAAAAAGGGATATGCATCAAGGAGGAAAACAAGTGGAGTTTCAGGAGCTAAGAAATTGAGGTTTGCATAAGAGGTAAAATTTTCTTAAAATGGTTTTCAAAGTTGCAGATTTAAAAAATTTAGAGTCACCAGGTTCCTGAGTATGCTCTAAATGCTTTTCAAAGTTGCAGATTTAAAAAATTTAGAGTCACCAGGTTCCTGAGTATGCTCTCTTCTCATGCCTCGTTGCGATCTGGAAGATCAGAAAAGAGAATTTGGAAATAGGTTAGTCGTGAAGTCTATCTTGATTTGAGATTTTCCAACGTTTTTGCATTAAAATTTCCTT
>JASDQU010105511.1:86200-97588 GCA_032191745.1 Picea mariana | reverse complement strand
ACCAAACCATGTGACGTTACTGTATAATCGCATGTTCTATATTTCAGTTTATATTATATTATATATGCCACAAATGGGTGTCGGCTAGGGTGGACCCCGCGACCTCTAGACCGATGGCCCAATGTTTTAACACAATACTCCAACTGTTGCACCAACGGGTGCCATTATAAAGCCCACCAAACAAATTTTTAATTAAGTTTCATTTATTTTCAACTTGGAATATAGCGTGTTAGGTGGGATTCGACCACCTAACCTCTGCTATTTAAATAAGTGTCTTTTCCATTGCACCAGATAATGAGTTCATGCAAAATCTTAGAGGGAGTTCATTTTGTATGAGTGGTGATTATTTTGTATCAATGAGTTCCTTTTGGCACATCAATTTGTGTGCCAAGGAAACTCTACTAGTTTGATCTTGATGTTTGAATTTTGTGCCATTGGGCATTTTTGAGAAAGATATAGAGTGTTTATAGTCAAAAGTTTAAGTTTTTTGAGGCAGAGCTGATTTTGAAATCCACAACTAAGTTTGTGCAGCAGATTAAAAGGTCACGTTATAAACATAATTTGGAGTTGTTATCGTATCAAACATATGAGCATTAATAAAGTTGTCTCTCATTTGGAAGCAGAGCAAGAGTCGTAGCCCAAGATGGGTGAACTCCATTATCAACCTGTGTTATATGCCTTGTTATTTGCTATGTCTATTTATCTCAATTTCAACATTTTATTCTCGCAAGTTATCTATCAGTTAATTGATCCATGTGGATCTGGATCACTCAAAAATGAAGTTACTCAAATGCTAAAAAAAATGGCAATGACATGAAATGCTCGAGGAAACCTTTCTTTTGGCGCAAATTTCACCTCAAATAGATGTCGTATGAGGAAGATATCGCAATCTGAAGTTTTTCAAAAACAACGATCACTAGGCAGTCTGTACCGTTGACATCAACACTGACATGGCAGCACGGTACACTGCCACGCTGCATTCGTACAAGATGAAATCAACATGATGAGGTGGAACAAGAACATGCTGCTACATGGCATGATGATGTCATCATATGTACAATGACATGGCATGATGACATCATCATCTGTACGATGGTGTGGCATGTTCACATCAACATTCGTACGATAACGTGGAAAGATGATGTCATCATATGTACAATGATGTGGAAGGATGACATCAACATCCATACGGTGACGTGACAAGGTGACGTCAACATCCTAGTAAGCAGGTGACATGGCATAGGTGATGTTAGTAGATGATGTGGCATTCCAATCAGCAGTGACAACCAATAAGAGGTTTCCACATGAACCAATGAGGAGGCACCACGTGGCACCTTACAGAAGGTCAATGTAGTTTGGCGGATTCCTCCAAATCTGGTGGAATTTCACTAAATTTGGCAGAATTTGCCTTATGTAGAGGGCCATGAAAATCGATGCAAACAATAAATTTGGCACACAAATCGACATTGTATTGAATTTTGCAGGATGCAACATTGGGACTTGTGTCGAGGGGAGGTGCTGAGAGGTTGTTCAAAACCTTGCTAACTTTATAATCAAAAGTTGCAGAATTTCACAAGGAGTCCAGATCTGTCATTTGTTTATGAGTTGGAGTAGCTGAACAGAAAAGTGCCTCCCGTGCTAAAATGGCCAAGCCAAACATAGTCGAGTCTATGCTCTAAACTTTCAGAATTTTTTGTAGAATCTATTGATGATGTTCGTTTCTTTCCTAGAGTTGCAGATCTGAAAGGTGATTTTAGGAGTTGATGTAAGCCTTTAATTTGTATTTTGTTAAGCATTTGAGATTAATGAAGAGCGGTGTCACTGTTAGGAGTGGACTCAGAGATGTAGCCAAGAAGTCTGGTGAACTCTGTTAATGATTTTGGTGTTTTTGTTAATATTTCTCACATGATCTCGTTATTTTTACATCTCACAAATTTCTTATGAGGTTTGGATTAAATAGTTAATTTCACAAATATAAGAGTTTTAGTTAAGTAAATCATTCACATAACATTGCGAAGTGCACTGTCAAATTAAAGATCTTGGAAAACTGAAAGAGATTTGTTGTCAATGAAAAACTAATGATTAGCTTGATAACTTAAGGCTTTCAGATCAAATGGTATCAGAGCAGGTTTGACAGGTGAATGCTTACAAGAGCTAGACTCAAGCAAGGTGAAGGCAAAATTGCAAGTTTTAATCCAGAAGTTCAAAGGAGATCTCGTAAACAAGAAATGGCTTCACCGAGGAAGTTAGGTTCTTATGCATCTGAAGATTAATTCTTCGAGGCATTTCAATTAATGAAAGCCATGGTGGAGGAGCTTTACCATGAAAGAGGACAACGAATAATTCCAAAGGTTGAGGGTGAATATTCACTGAGAGCAGAAGGAGGAGGTGAAGGTGGTGGACCTTCATAACTTTCTTCTCCATCGACATATTCATTTACCAATTAAGCAAGTGTACATTCTTCCAAGGATAAATTGTCTTAAAAAAGTCCCCATGTTTCGGATATGCCTTTATTAAAGCTTGATGTAAAATTTGGTTTTCCTATGTATGATGGAGAAATTAATGCAAAGAAGTTGGATAATTGGGTTAGACAACTTGAAGTCTATTGCATGATACAAAAGATTACTGAGGAGAACAAGAAGATCGAGCTTTCTAGTCTCCGGTTGGGAGGCACAACTTTCATTTGGTGGGAGAGTAAAACTCAAGAGGATCTCAAGAGAAGTGGTAAAATATTCACTTCCTGAAATGATTTCGTTACTGCATTGAAGAAGCATTCTATCCATTAACATACATGCAACAGGAAATGATGAATTGGAGAAGTTTAAGGCAAGATCAAAGTGAGAATGTCCAAAGTTATACTCAATAGTTTAGGAAGAAATCGTTGATGTTGGGTATTCCTTTGTATACATAAGAAGCACTTCTTAAATATATAGGTGGTTTGCATAGCTATATTAAACATACTACCATCATTCTTAACCCTTCTAATTTCAATGAAGCGTGTATACAAGGAACTCACAATGAGTCAGGTAAAGGAAATGTCACTAGTACATCGTCCACAGAAGGCAAGGGAAAAGAGAAAAGGACAACTACAATAAAGAAAGAGAAGCCTACATGCACTCATTGCAAGAAGAAGGGGCATGATGAAGATCATTGTTGGAAACTGTATCCTGAATTGCTACCAACGAAGTTTCAGAAGGAGGAACAAAAGATTGTTGCTAGAATTCAACATGATCCACGATCAGACTCAGGAGATGAGACAAAGATCACAACTATGGGAATCAGAGGTATATCTTCTATTGCCAGTTCTAGCTCTTCTAATTCAGAATTTATAAATGATGAGAGCAAGAGGACTGAACTCTTCCACATTAGGGTCATAAAAAAGCATGTTAAAATTTATACCCATGTAGACAATGGATCACAATCTAATCTGGTCAGTGAGGAGATTGTAAATAATTTGGGACTCGAAACTAAGCCACATTCTCGACCATATCCATTGGGATGGATATGTGGTGATGATAGATTGCAAGTAACCAAGCAATGTAAACTTAAGTTTGCAAGCACCTCTATATTTGTTTATAAAGTAGAGCTAGATGTGGCACCATTAGATATATGTGGAATTATATTGGGGAGCCCTTATCTATATGACAGGAAATTTATCTTCTATAGGGAGGAAAATAAATATTGTTTCAAGAAAGATGGAATTGAGTACAATGTTCGTTCTCATTGCATGAAAACTGACAGGTCTTTTGCAGCTCAAAGATAGTTAAAAAGGATGGTGAATGCAACCAAGAGTTTAACACTTATGTCTGTAACAACTAAGAAAGAGTGTGATGTTAATCATGAAATGATTAAGTGTATTTCTAACTAAGGAAGCACAACATCAGGTTCAACTGCATGCAAATTCAAGCCTTCAACCCATGGTTGAGGAAGAGGGTTTGATAGAGCCATTGGTTAATGTTCCTGTCAAGAAGATCAAGCATGTTTTTTATTCTCTTTTGCATACTCAGTATTGTTGCTCAATTTTATGTTATTCAATGGTCTTTGGTCGGTAGATGCGACAAAGAATGAATATGCTTGTGCAATAGTGAGAATGATAAATTTGATTAACAATACTATCACAATTTTCATATTTATTGTGGTCAGTCAGATGATCATTGTCAAAGCAGAAAGGACGGATGATACAAACAAGAGAGGAGGCAGTACCCTCACTTATTGCATGAGTAATTACACACTTTTGGTGGTCCAAAAGCTCCTCAGTGGGGAGGTCTGATCTAGGTGGATCTCGATTGCTCAAAAATGAAGTTTCTCAAATTCTAAAACAAATGACCCCAAAGCGAAGTGCTCGACGAGGCCTTTCTTTTGGCGCAAATTTTACCTCAAACGAACGTTGTATGAGGAAGATATCGCGATCTGAAGTTTTTTGAAAACAACCATCACTTGGCAGTCTGTATTGTTGATGTCAGCATTGACATGGCAGCACAGTAGACTACCATGTGGAAACCGTAATCCATCAGCATGATGACATGGCACAAGGACATGCTGCCACATGGTAGGATGATGCCATCATCTGTACGATGATGTGGAAGGATGACATCATCATCTGTACGATACCTGGTGGGATGATGTCATCATTCGTATGATGACGTGGAAGGATGATATCATCATATGTACGATGACGTGACCGAATGACATCATCATCCATACGATTACGTCAACATGTGTACAATGACCTCAGCATCCCAGTCAGTAGGTGACGTGGCACATGTGACGTTAGCAGATGACATGGCATTCCAGCCAGCTGCGACAACCAATAAGGGGATGACACGTGGCCCAATGAGGAGTTGCCACCTGGCACCTTCTAGAAGGTGAATGTGGTTTGGCATATTCCACCAAATCAAACGGTTACCACTAAATCTGGCGAAAATCTCCAAATCTGAGAGAGTCTACATTATTTAGTTGGGCACGAAAAATCGATGAAAAAAATACTTTTGGCACAGAAATCGAGACTGTACGGAATTTTGTAGGACGCAACACTAGGATTCGTGTCAAGGGGAGGTCCCGAGAGGTTGTTCAGAATCTTTTCGACTTTATACTCAAAAGTTGCAGAATTTCACAAGGAGTCAAGATCTATCATCTATTTTTGAGTTGGAGTAGTCGAATAAAAAGTGCCTCCAGAGCTCAAATGGCTGAGCCAAACATAACCGGGTCTATACTCTAAAGTTTTAGAATTTTCTGTAGAAGCTATTGATGATGTATGTTTTTGTCCTAGAGTTGCAGATCTGAAAGGTGATTTTAGGAGTTGATGTAAGCCTTTCTTTTGTATTTCCTTAAGCATTTGAGATTAATGAAGAGTGGTCTCACTATTGGGAGTGGACTTGGAGACGTATTTAGGAAGTTTGGTGAACTTTGTTAACAATTTTAGTGTTTTTGTTAATATTTCTCATGTGATCTATTTATTTTTAAATCTCACAGATTGCTTATGAGGTTTGGATTAAACAGTTAATTTCACAAATATAAGAGTTTTAGTTAAGTAAAGCATTCACATAACATTGTGAAGTGCACTGTCAAATCAAAGATATTGGAAAACTGAAAGAGATTTGTTGTTAATGAAAAACTAAGGATTAGATTGATAACTTAAGGCTTTCATATCATTAATGAGTTTTGGATAAGTAAGTGTATTTACATGATATTTGCAGATAGACAAAGACGGTCAAAATTCTTTAATCTAGTTGAATGTTAGTGTGTGTTTATGAATTAACTTAACATCTAAGGGTTTTTGGATCATTGTGTATGAAGGACTAGTGATTTTTAGTTTTTGTACGCTCTAGTGCATTTAAATTATTGTGTGCCTCAGAACATTTAAGTTATCTTGCGCCCCGAGGCTTTTAAGATAACGTGCACCCCGGTGCTTGTATAATTAGAATGTGCCAGTTCCTGTATTACCATGTGCACCGAAGGGTAGTGAAATTTCAAATATTTGAGGTGAGATGTTGATGCCATTGTTTTTACCAAGGACGGGTATGTATATTATACTTAAAGCATCGGTGTGTACATTATATTTAAAGCTTCGGTGCGTATACTAAACATAAAGCACTGGTGCATACATTATATTTAGATCCCCGATGCATATTTATTATGGCACCCACCATCTAGTGAGTTTATAAGAAGACAATCCACTGATATGTATATTTTTTTAATTAATTGTTTTTTTTACGAATTTTCAATTAATCATCTGAAACTCAAATTTTTTTTTATAATAATGTTTTTTTATATTTTTGTTATTGAATTTTGATATAATAATTGCATTAACTCATTATCCAACAAATGACACCTCTGTTATTTGTAACGATGTAAATCATCCACATGTTAATTATTCAACAATGGAACATTTTTCAACATTCGACAATGCAATAAAATAAGAAACCCATTTGATCATATATGAATAAGAGACCCACTATCATACAAAAAGGGACAACGTAAATGTCCACAACAATCAAATTGCAACCAATATGTAATTGTTACACTTATTTGTAACATGTCCTCATGCAATTGGGACAATATGTCAAGTACATGAAACAAACCCGTGAATTTCAGAGACAGATATTCCAAAACATACAACTTGCAGTAACATTCAATTATATTGATTGTCATTGATCACTTTAATTGTTTTCATTGCTCGAGCTGCGTGCATGCCTCATTTCTTCATCATCTGTAAGCAATATTGTACTTTGGTTATTTAACCTAGTGCTTTCTTAATCCGATTGTTTTTTATGTTCCACCTCTTTATCTTCCATCTACAAACACATAAATAAAGTGTAATAAGTATATCGACATTCATATATATATAGTAGAATATACATGTCTGTGTGAATAAAAATCCATACCTTAACACMAAATATTTTAAAGTACAATACACATTCCTTGGAAGCCACGCTTCACGCCTTCTCTCAAAATCTCTTATGTTGGTTGTATTCCATAGTTTGTTTCCTGCATGTTTAATACATCATGTAAAAGCAAATCGATATAATTAATATAAAGCTTTCTTGTTGTTTCATTAATTATAAAACAAGGGAAGTTAAACAACATATCTACTTACAAATTGTTTAGTTAAACCTTCATACTTCAACATATACTCACAACCCATACTTAACCCAATGTCTATCAATTCATGGGTTCGTTCCTTTTTGTATGTTAGCACATATTAGAAAACATCCATCCACAAGTGTTAATTAATTATTTAAATATAAAGATCACAACAAACATGAAATATTAAGTAAGGCTGAAAAGATAAATACTCAGAAAGTTTGTGATCAACCCTTTTGTTCCTCGTCATCATGTCTTGTGTGTTAAATGGGTTTTGTTATCGCACAAGTTGTAGGTTGGGAAAAGCTCGACCCAACCACCAAAATGGAAACAACTAGGAGAGCACCTACCCGCTGTCACCTTAAGCAGGTGTTCCCGTCACTTTAGAGGTGAGGTAGTCACCTCAAGGGGGGAATCTTGGTGACCCTAGGGGGATTGATATGTAAAGTGAGATGTATGAATGAAAGACCCTACAGGTCAAGTATCTAGATCGAAATGGGAACTTGGAAAATAGTCTAGAGAGTTGCTTAAGGTTTCTAATTATTTGAGTAACTTGCCAAGTGTTAATACCTGCCCGAGACACAAAGAAAACTAAGTACATGATATAATATGTTCGTTGGACAAGAAAGTTAATCTTGTTGTCCCTAATTTCAGCAATGATCAATGATGCATATCAACATATAAAATATTACAATAGCTTCAAAAATAAGTGCCAAAAGTATAATTGAATAAGCAAGAAACAAACCAATGAGAGCTAGCTTAACCCAACAATGATAAAGCGATACTTTGGCACAAAAGAAAGGCTGAAAACAAAATCCTACTATTGTGATATTTATCAGCCTTCTGGATGTAGAAAACCAAGCTTTGCCATAGAAAAATCAGCCAATGAAAATCACTTCTAACTAGCTGAAAAAGTGCGCTAGGGTTAGTAGTGTGTTAGGGAAAAGTTATAGCTGATTTCTAGGGTTAGTTTAGGAGTTATCAAGGATTAGAGAGTTAGATTTATGCAGCCCTAATGGTTGTAGGTTATTTTTTTAAAAGCAACAAGTTATAGTAGGAGAAATAGGATGCCTCAATGAGGCAAAGGCTTAAGGAAAAACTTCCAAGTGAGAGAACTTTAAAACTTGAAACTTTCACGTTTACCAATGCAATATTTTATTTCTACAATTGAATGACTAGTGCCTTTAGTTATGAGTTAATGGGGTCAAAAGAAAAGAGCTAAGGCTACTACCTCCTTGGGGGTATAAATACTCTTATTCCCTAATGCAAGCAACCTAGCTAGGGTTTAAGACTAAGGGGTGTATGCACTTATACTTCATTAGCAAACCCCTACAAAACAATAATTCTATGCCTGAAATTATGATCAAGCTAAAGTAGGGGTGTATTCACTTATACTCCTGACCCGGCCTTAGAAAAATCAACCTCGATGCTTGAATTACAAATGATAACAATAAGTAAAAGGCTTACCAATCCAAATAGCAACAAGATGGGCCATAACATGTCAAGATAATCAATTAAGGAGACCGCGCACGCACCCTGACCTAGCTCTGTTACGATAGGGTTTTGACCGTGCCGCCATGGCAGCCCAGGGAGGGGAGCCGCCGCCTTCCCCCTCCTCCTCCTTTCGACGCCTGGTAGAAGCCTGCAGCAAGAAGTCGACCGTCTCAGAAGCTCCGAGCTTTGTCAAGAAATTGAATGACATTCCAGAGTTCGACCTCCCTCTTGAATATCCAATGAAAGTCGCCCTATCTCTCTCTGAACGAGGACTCATTGGTCAGTTTATGGGACTCTGGCCCTCAACCAGATCCACAGACAACTAGATTCAGCGAAACTGGAGACCTCTGATAACAAATAGTGTGACATGCTACACGGTCGGGCGAGGATACTTTATCTTCGAATTTATCTCCCAGGAAGACAGAGATTTGATATTCAGAAATGGCCCATACTTCATGGGCACTCAAGGTCTATACCTAAACAGATGGACCCCAAATTTTGATCCAGCCTCAGAAGTCCCCAAGGATGTCCCGGTCTGGGTAAGACTCCCCAACTTGCCGATCCATTGCTAGAACCCCTCCTCGCTTTAGGCAATAGGCAATGGTCTTGGGCGCTACATCGACCGAGCAGAACCAAGAGACCAGTACTCCTGTGCGCGGATATGTGTGGAGGTTGGTCTGGAGGTAGGCTTACCAGAGGCAATAAAGTTGAAGGTCAACAACTTGCAACACTTCCAAAAGCTGGATTACGAACAGCTTTCGTTCAAGTGTAGAGGCTGCCACGAATATGGCCACTTCCAAAGAAACTGTCCAAAAAAACCCCCCTCCACTGAAAAAGAAGGGGATGAAGGTTGGCAGCAAGCCCGGAAAGGGAGATCAAGAGCAAGAGGCCAAAGGAATGAGCAGACAGAACCACAGAAAACTAAATCCTCGGAAACCATAGAAAAGGAGAACAGCTTCAGAATCCTAGCCACAGAACCGGAGGAAAGAGAACCAGAACCAAATAAAGAAGTTCAAAAGGGAGAAAAGGAAGGTCAGAATCCTGAAGACAAGGGGAATAAGCCAACAGAAGAAGAATGGATGCAAAACAACTCTCCCCAGAAGCAGGATGACAATCAGAACATAGAAGAAGGGGAGATCTCTATAGGCAACGAATCAGATGAAGCAAATGAGGTTTGGGCCACCCCAAAGAAAAAGGGAAGAGGCCGGAAATCAAAAAATGTTGAGCGGAACCAGGAAGCCTATAAAGATGTGCTCAATGGGTCACAACCCACCATCAAAAAGATGATGACAGCTCATAACACGCGGAAGCAGGCCAAAGCCTCCCAAGGAGGCCATCCCCCCCCCCCAAGGTTTATAATGATCACAACCTCCTGGAACTGTAGGGGAATGGGCAGTAAAAAGAAGGAAGAAGCGTTAAAAGATATTCTCAAAATCTCGAAAGAAAGTATCCTATTGCTCCAAGAGACTAAAATGAGCCAGCAAGATGCGCTCAAAACCTTGTCGAATGTTTGGAAAGGAAGCCTTGGAGTTGTCAGGAATGCCAGGGGGGCCTCAGGAGGGCTATGTACAATGTGGGACACCTCCAAAATAGACATGCTCAGCTCTGACATCTGCATGCATTGGATTCACACCATATTTCTCCACAAAGGCACGAGCTGCCAGGTAAGCATCTTTAATATTTATGCTCCACAACTATTGGGGGAAAAAAAACACTATTGGGAGTCCTTGCAAGACTACCTCCAGCAAAACAATCCCTCCAACATCATCCTCGGAGGAGACCTAAATGTAACTCTAGCCCAGGACGAGAAGAGAGGTGGCTCGATAGTGAGAGACCCAGCCAGAGAATGGGTAGAGGACTTAGCCTCCGCATGGGACCTTCTTGACATTAAACCAGCCAAAGGTCGCTACACGTGGACCAATAAGAGAATTAGACATGGGCACATCACTGCCAGACTAGACAGATTCCTCGTACAAAGCTCCCTCCTGCTGCTAGGACTCGAAGCAAAGACAGAAATTCTGCCCCATAGCGCTTCTGATCACAAACCGATACGGTTAGAAATAAAAAAAGACCCAAGTCAGAGGGCCCATCCCCTTCAGATTCAGCCCAAACTGGTTAAATGATAAAGGGTTCACAGAGCTGGTAACAAAAGTATGGGCCACCACAGTTCAAGGATCAACATCCTACGTGTGGGAGGAAAAAATTAAAACGTTGAAATTCGCTCTGAAGTCATGGGCCAAGAGACAAGCGAGCCCAATAGCAATGCGCCTAGCAGCCCAAAGCCATCTCGAGGCTCATCAGCTGGTAATGGAATAGAAGGAGATCACCCTGGAACTATTGCAGCAGGAGGACAACCTTCAAAGGCAATGGCACCAAGCCTGCAGAATGGAGGAAAACTATTGGAGGTAGAAGTCGAGAAGCTTATGGCTGAAAGAAGGAGATCGCAATACAGCCTACTTTCATAAACAAGCGAAAGCAAGGAAACAATATAAGGCAGTGACGGAAGTTCAGGTCCAGAACAAAACAATTGCAAATCCAGATGGCATTAAACAAGCAGCTTATGAAGCCTTTGAGAATCTATACACAGACCCAGAGGACGTGGCTTTGGACCAGCAGGGATACCCCTTCACGGTTATTCCAAAGCTAATAACGGAAGACATAAACAGCAAGTTGACAAGAGAGGTATCGCAGCAAGAAATAAAGGAGGCCCTTGATCAGAAGAGCCCAGATAAAGCACCGGGACCAGATGGGTTCACTGCCAAATTCTATCAGCAGTGCTGGGAAATCATTAAAAAGGATCTAACCAAAATG
>JASDQU010105511.1:74850-86100 GCA_032191745.1 Picea mariana | reverse complement strand
GTATTTTTCATATTCAGAGAACCACTCCATGTGAGGAGTCATATGGTATGACACACATGAGTCGATCAACCATACATCATGGTCTGCATGTGTACTTGTAGATTCCAGGTAAACATTACCTCCTTCTTCAGTGGAGGTTTTTTCCTCTGTGGAAGAGGTACTATCAGATCCCTTTGGTTTTTCAACCTTCTTAGACTTGCAATATTTCTTATAATGCCTTGTTTTACCACACTTCCAGTATTTCCTCAAAGATTTTCCTGGAGACTTAGATCTACCTATAGATTTAGATCTTCCCCCCCAAAGGCTTACCAAGATTCTTGTCTTGGGTACGACCTCTTACAAACAAAGCGTCTGTGTTATGACTATCCATGCTTTTTCGCCTCATCTCTTTAGATAACAAGGATGAAACTACATCCTCATACTTCAATGTAGATTGAGTGGTACTACCAATTGCTACAACCAGATTATCCCAAGAGTCTAGCAAAGAACATAACAAAGTAATAAACTTATCTTCTTTTGCAATCATAATATTAACAAAGACAAGTTTACTTACCAGAATATTAAAGGCATTTAGATGTTTTGTCACAGAATCACTAGCTTCCATCCTAAGATGATACAACTTCTTTCGAAGAAACAAATTGTTTACCAAGGACTTTGATTGATACAAATTCCCCAACTTATCCCATAGTTCCTTGGCTGTAGATTATCCCGAGACATTCAACAACACCGAATTTTCCAGGCAGAGTCGAATAGTACTCCTTTCTCTTCTGTCCAACTTCTCCCAATCTTCCTTCAACAAACCAATAGGTGGTGTACTAGTAGTTTGCATGCTAGTAGGTTGTGTACCAGTATCCTGTGTGCTAGTAGATGGTGTACCAGTAGGTTGTGAACCAAGATCCACAATGATCCATTGTTCTTTGTCTACAAGAAGGTCCTCCATCTTGAGCTTCCATAGCTCAAAGTTTTTACCATTTAACTTCTTTATCTCGATTCTAGATGAGCTCGCCATTCCTCTTTCTATACTCGAATCTCCAATGCAGAAGATCCCACTAAACCCAGGTTTATCACTGACCTAAGATAAACTTGATCTATCAAGACCGAGCCAAACCCTCAACAACAAAGGCATCCCTCTGAACCCAAAAACGAGCTCTGATACCACATGTAAGTTTTAAACCTGCGAAGTAAAGCAATGCATATAGATTCTTAAGCAAAACATAATCAATCAATGGCTCATTCACATAGTACACAAAGATTTATACCGGAAACCCTCAACCGGGGAAAACCTTTCTTATATTCATTATATCGAATTTCACTATTCACCATACAATATATACAATGTTTTTAGGTATTCTGTAGATACCAAAACCCTAATCCCTTAATCCAGGATTAATTTAGAAAACCGCTAAGAATAGCAAAATCCGCTAAAAATAGCAAAAACCGCCCCAAAAAAATTTCGGGGCACTGTCGTGAGCTATCGTCCGTTGCCAAATACTGCGCATAACTAGGGGGGGCATACATAGCCCCCCCTGGGACTCCCCTAGGAAGCGCCCAACGCACACGACACAAAGAGCACTACTAGAGGGATTTTCAGACACAGTTGTCGAACCTGACGCACCCACACACACACATGCAAAGAATATAACATATTCCCAACATTCAAAGCTCCATGTATATAAGCAAGGGAGCGTTGATTTTCCAAAAAGTTGTCAAGATGACCAATTCTCGTAGAAAAACCTTTGTTCTGATTGTCAGATGACAGGGCTTCTTCTTCTAACATGTTTTAGGGGTTGTATCAAGTATTTTCATGGTTTTGTTCATGATGTGACACTTACAGAACTAGAATGCAACACTTACGACGCTTGTGAAAAAAGTGCAACACTTGCGACAATGAGAATGTGACATTATCGAAGTGAGGAATTTTGATGTGTAACAGATTCCCCCCAAAGTGTGAAGTCAAAAAATGAAATTTGTTGGCCTAAACACTTTGTAGATTCTTTGAAGCAAGGGTATGGAGTCGAGGAATCTCATAGAAGTCGCAGACAACCGTCAAACAATGTTAATATGTGTTCCATTCCCAAGGTAGGCATACCTATGATCGGTTATATATGTGAATTGAAGTATGGTGGCCAATAAATACACTACGGATCCATGATTATATTGACTAAGGGTATGGCCACTGAAGATACAATGTGGATCCATACTTTATGACATGAACTAATCGTAGCCATGCAAAATAAACAGAGGAGTTACGAGATGATAAAACATAGCCACAAACCAATACAATGTGGATCTATGTGACATCATACATATATATATCAACATGCTCAAATGATTTCCTTCGCAAATTGGGTGGAATAGATAACATAGTGAATGCTCAATCCAGGTTCTTCGTCGCAATCTTGATGTGGTATGAATCTAGCCATGTGAATAGATGATTTGGTGTCAAACATCATAGAAACCACTTGATTACCGGTCATTGAGGTAAATCGTTAACAAGTGTGAGGGAAATCACCAATGATGTCAATGATTCCCAAGGTACCCTAGTACATTCCAACGAATGTGAATAAGTGAGTTGAGGTCGAGCAATCATGGAATCATCTGATCATAGGACAAAGATGTAAACGTATTGTCGGAAGTGAGGAGGCTTGCCATTGAGGCATGCAATTCCCAAAATACTAACTGGTTTCTAAGTCTAGTTCCCAGATGATGTGTTGAAGTCGACAAAAAGAGACTCATCAAAGGAGGGCCTTTATGTATCCCCCATCATCGACATGACACTGACACAAGAAAGTTACAAGATATATAAAATGAACATAGACTGACATGGGTATGGAAACTGGTAATTTTGGAGATGGTTGAGTCTCGAGGTGGATACTTCCCTTGAAAACTGAGGCACGACATGAGACTTGGCAACATAAATGCATAATGGACCAGAAGATCATGCAACAACTGCTGAGGCATTCTTTGGATGGGTCAAAGGAGTGGAAAGACTC
Organism: Picea mariana; assembly: GCA_032191745.1. Taxonomy (NCBI): domain Eukaryota; kingdom Viridiplantae; phylum Streptophyta; class Pinopsida; order Pinales; family Pinaceae; genus Picea; species Picea mariana. Next base: position 83,107 of record JASDQU010105511.1, on the reverse strand, counting down.
ATAGATTTGGTTCAATGTGGAGGTTTAGCGGATTATCCAAGTGTTGAGTGTGGAAGTTAAAACAAGTGTCGTGTTCAAGGGCGACTGCAAGACCTACTTACAAAAGTTTTGAAGAAAATTGACCCACTTCCTTCAATTTTTCCCCCATCCAGATAGATGAGTATTCTTTTTAATTTAATGATCTGGAGGAGGGTAACACATGCTCGATATAACTCACCTTTGGTGAGTTCCTCTTCCTTTATTTAACGAACTTGAATAAGCAAGGGTTCATCCCCATATGGCTCATTCAATGTATTGTTTAGAGAGTCCAGAAAAAGAAACCTCTTCCATCGAAGTCTAGGTGATTTAAGGCCTTTCTAGCAATCCAAGGACATGACACACGTAGATGTCCACTTGTCCAAAATTGTGCGATGAATATGTTGATTATGGACAATGCCATCGATTTGGAAAGAAAGTTGGTGAGAGAGTCGTGATTTAAAATTATGCAGGTTCAACGTGATAGTGGTTGATGACTTCGGATCCATGGCTCCGATGGCTCCCAAGGGAGTTCTACGTTGGCTCGGGCAATGTTGTAGAACTTCAAGAGTTGACATAGTGCAAGGTCCCTAGGTCAAATCTTCAACAATGTTGTAGTTTTCAGTTGCACGTGAGTTAGGATTAAAGATCGACTTTCAAATTGTTCTCTTGGGTGGGCATAAGATAGACTCAAAGTTAGGTTTCTCAATGTATAGTGGTCTAGATGGAGGAGTAACGGTAGTGGGCGGTGGATCCGATGTAGTACCAATAGTTACTTTTTCCTTATTAGGTTTACCTGGAGGTGTGTCATATGTCGTAGTGTGAGTGGTCAAATATATCCCTTTAAACATGTAAATGTGTGCACTCGATCAAGATCCCTCATTAGGAGGATGGTTTCGATTACCTCCTGTTGGAGGTGTAGGAGTTTGTGCAACCAGTGAATGTTTTTGTGGAAAAGGATGTGTCAATACAAAGGGTTGAGAATTTTCTTTAAAAAGTTTGGAAACTTCGTCCTGATGAGGACAATCTTGTGTGTAGTGATCTTTGCCACAAATGAGAGATGGAAATTTCAGTTTGCACTGCAGTTGTTTCTCAGTACTAGGTGGATGTTTTTGTGTTTTTTCATTTTCGATTTGATTATTGTTTTTCTTGGGTTTATTCTTAGTTTTATTTCCCCTCTTGAATTTTGCAAAGAAGCAGATTGAACTGCATTCACCTCAGATATTTGAGTCAAGGTGGAGTTTGATGAGAGTGAAGTTGATCTAGTAGCGGAGGCAACGACTAAACGATCAGTCATGCCGGTTGACTTTAAAATGGAATGGATTTGGACGAACCGATAACTCTATCTACATGAGTGGTGGAGGATGGTTTTGATGGACCGATTGATGGACAAGGAGCATTTGGAATCAATTCATACAAATTATCGGATTAGGAATAAACCAAGTCCAAATATCGAGCACGAGAAATGGCTTCCTCTTCTGTAACGACACCACCCATGGCTACGTTACAATCAATAGGAAGTAGAAGAGATTTGGTGAACCATTCAACCAACAATTGGTTAAGAATGGTCGCTTTGATCAACTGTCATCGTTGTCTCCATTCATGAATATGATCAGAAATATGTACGGAGTTGGTCTAACGAAGGGAGGTCAAAAGTTTCATGCTAGTTTCATAGCGGATATGTAATTGGAAGTGCGTGAGAAAATCCATTGCAAGTGATTTAAAATCTTGAGAAGTTCCACATTGTAATTCAATGTACAATTTAGTTGTCGTACCCGTAACTGTACGCTGGAAAAGACGTAATCGGATAGAATCATCCATTAGTGAATTTGATGAGCAACACCATATATGAAAGGTCATAACGTGGTTATTATGGTCTTCACCAGGTTTACCGTCAAATTTCGGAATATTGGAAGGTAATTTGGTAGGATTAACTGACCAAAAAGGGGAGTGTAATATGGGATCGTTGGTTAATCGTGACAAATCCAGTAGATCTAGAGTGGTTAAGAATGATAGTTCTCGACTGACCTGAGATGGTACTGGTGTGGCATAGGAACACTAGTAGGACCGTAAACTTGTTGTGGTTGATAATTGTAGCCAATAGGTCTTCCCATATCATTTTGATGTTGACCAACAAAAGTAGGATTTATTTGTTGAGGAATGTGCATGAAAGGAGAGGGGAAACCTATTTGGCCCTGGGGAGGATAAACTGTGTAACCCCAGGGAGGATAGTTTGATTGATTAGTTTGAGGTGGATAACCAGGTTTCCCTTAAGGAGGGTAACTAGGTTGACCTTGAGGAGGGTAAGGATTTGGGACTTGGGGAGGAAAATATGGTTGACCTTGAGGACCCCAAGTGGGATTTGGGACTCCTGGGAAAGGTTGTCCAGAATGTAGTCCAGAAGGATTCGGATTTACGATTCCTCCTTGTAGGTCTGGGTTCAATGGCCCTCCTTGATGTGGTTGATGGAACTGACCTCCTTGGGGTGGTCCCCAGGATTGTGGGGGGTTTACGGTGAATAAAGGTTGTGATTTCTCCCCTGCCATTGATTGGGTAGTAACTGGGATGTGACCGGGAAGAGGGGGTATCCCTCCAATCAGAATTGGAGTGTTGGAGGATGGTTTTCCCTCAGTATGGATTTGTCCATTAAAGGGGGGATTCCCCCCAGTAGGGATTTTCCCCACAATTGGCGTTAGTTGTGTGGCATGGTTTTGCATTCTTTGATGCGAAGGTGTTTGAACAAGATTATGTGGAGTATATGAAGCTGTAGCTTGAAGAGGGATGGGAAGCGTAACCATCAAGGTACTTTGCACATGACCAGGTAACATGACTCCTATTTAAATTTGAACTTGTTCTTAAGTGGTATCAACATTGACTGTTGGTTCGATGAGACGCTCGATGGGATGATATGACGATCCTTCCTCTGCACCGGAGGTGGTAACGGTATATGGAGGGTCAAAATGTGGTCAGCTAAAATTAAATTTTTCACAAAGGCCTCGTCCTGATGGATTTCTCCATATAAAACGAATATGAGTTTGTTGTTGATCTACCATTTCAGTAGAATGGACAATGGTAGTGTATTCTTCGTTAAAATTTGGTTGTATCGGTTCCATATCTAGTTGATTATATGGCCTTGATGGTAGGTGAGGGTAATCTTCCACTACAATATTACCTGAGGAGTCCAGTCGAACAAGGAGTGGATCGAGGGATAGGTTGACAGGAAAAGTGGAATCTTCCTAAAACGTAACTAAAGCTCTCTCAGGATTTGCTAGCAAAGGAGTAGTGGCACTCCCAACGTCTAAATGGATTTCAATCTCTTCACATTAAGTGTCTTTAGATGAGTTAGGAGGTAGGAGTTTGTAACCTTCTAGAGGAAACCCTTGGATCCTATGTGATCTATGAAGACCTTTATCGGCCACAATACCAATTTTTAAGACAACTTAAAGTAAAAAAACAACACCCACTAAAAAATATAGAAAACCAACAAGAAAACAATGCCTTCTCCCATTGAACATACTAGTTGGTGATGAAATCCAACATTGCGTGATCAAATTGAGAAGGGGCTAGGATATGAGTGGGTGGATTAGTTACATTGTCGACCTGCTTAACAGAATTATAACTTGGTGCAAGTTCTCTCATGTGTTACCCGTGGGTTACCCTCCAAGGAGCCCGAGTGAGTTTGACCAATGTTTGTTCCATGTACAACATAGACTTCCCTTCACCATCACCTCGTGTAAGTATCCTTAAGATTATGGATACTAAGGATAAAAAATCACAGTCAGCCTCTGTGTAGGTACAATCGATAGTTGAGTTTGAACCTATGGGTAGAATATCAAGTCCAAAATTCTTCAAGATAACTAAGGAAAAATTCAACGATAAACTCCAGAGTACCCCGAACCGATTCAGAAGAACGCCCGAGAAGAACCGAGCCCAAATGAAAACATTTGATCCTCAAGAAGAACCCCCAATATATGATCGTACTACTATGATTGGTTAAGTCCAGAGGGATATTCTCTGAGCTCTCCCACACACGACCTTGTGTTTAACCCTAGTGTGAGAGGGGGATACTAGCTATGGTTATACAAAGGTTGGATTTACTCTCTCTATCACAAGATTCTGTGTTTATATTGAATTCTTTGGAGAGTTATTCTCAATTCCTATTCCAAATCTCTAGTCCTAGTCCATTGTTGGTGTAAAGATCTAAAAATAAAAGTTTCTAGTTTGATTTTAATTAGCGTTCATTTTCATGGTTGTTCATTACACAAAGGTGAATGATAGTCAAACTGATGATGTTTGAGACTCGACTCCAGAAAAGGTGAAAAGAATGAGATGCAAACTTCCCTTTCAATGAAATTCTAGCTACGGGAAGGAGAAGACTTTATTTTTTTCACTAACAAACACTCAAGAATGAAAAATTTTATATTCCTTTATTCTCAACAAGAATTCAAATAGTTGTCAAATTATAAAGAAAATCTTTTCCAATATCCAAAACCAATGCATACAAGTATTTCTTTGTTTGATTGCGAATGTAACTTAAGATGTTTGTCTAATGCTTCTTGCTTTCACTAATAATGAAAAATTTCAATACTGTGATTTGAAAAAGAGGAAGCAAAAGGAAATAAACAAAGACACTCTCAACATAAAATAAGACCAAAAGAAGAACAAACTATCAAACTATTCACTCAAAGGAAAAGCACTAAGAAACCAAGTTTGAAAGAGAACGATTCATTTTTGTGATAAGGAAAGATAACAAAAACTCAATAAAGACTAAAAGAATGGTAGGTAGCAAGTTTTAAGTCAAATAGAGAACAAGATCTGAAAGAATAGGATCTAAGTTAGAGAAAAAGATCCAAGAACTATTCCCAACAAGCAAAAAGTCCGCACTTTTTCAAAGTAGGAAAAATTGGCGCTCTGGTAACTAAAGCACCAGAGTGCTACAATGTTCCCTAATAGACTGTGGGGGAGCACCGATCAAGGAATAAACTCTCTGACTTAAACTGGAGAGGGTGCTAGTCTCGAGACAAGTTTTAGAAAAACCTAGAAAGCTCAAAAACTCAAGGAAATTCAATTAGAGACTATGTGAGACAACTTAGCAAAGATGAAAGATGTAAGGACAGATTAAGTCAATAAACTAGATCTAAGGATATGCAAAGACTATGGACAAATGAAGGAAATAACAAAAACTAAAAATTTAATCCCCAGTGGAGTCGTCAATTTCTGTTATGGAAATATTCCCCTGCAGACAGGTGAATTTTCCCTTGGAGTACAGACCCCTCCACCAAGACAAAAAACTACCATTGGGCACTACCATTCCTATAGATCAACTTTATCCATATAAAAAGAGAGAAGGATGGATAATATGATTTACCCCACTTTCGGAGTTTCTCCAAGCTGCTACAATCCGTGATTTCCAAACGGTACCTGCAATGGACAAGAAAAGACAAAGGAATATCTCCTACTCTAATGGATTAGACAAAATCAATCTATCTATGGAGATTAAAAAAATATAGACAAGTACATGTAAACACATACTAGAAGGAAATAGGACAAGTATATTAATGAGAACTTCAAAAGGAAACTTACAATCTTCATATGATGTTGCAATAGCCTCTCCAAGTACTCCTCGTCCAACCCTTGCTTGAAATATCCACAATCAGAATAACAATGCTTTGTTGATTTTTTTCTCTCTTTTTCACCGTGAGAATGCCTCCATTTATAGCCTCTAAGAGGCTCAACCACCTTGGTTATATTTGGAATTAGTTGAGGATATGGTTCTGATAGTTTTGATATCTCCCTTAGATGCAACGTAAGGGTTAGATTCAAGCCAAACCAACTCGATACATCCATAGCTATCCTTAGAAGAAAAAGGGATTTCTTCCAAGATTTTCTCAATCAATTCAATGCTACCTTACAATGGGAAACAGATCGGTACAAGGATCCCTACTAGATAGACAAAGAGCACTAGCGCTCCCTGTATATGAGCAGGGGAGCGCTGATCTTTCCAAAAGTTGTCAAGATGACCAATTCTCATAGAAAAGCTTTTGTTCTGACTGTCAGATGATAGGGCTTCTTCTTCTAACATGTTCTATGGGATGTATCATGTGTTTTCATGGTGTCTCTCATGATACAACACTTACAGAATGAGAATGCGACACTTGCGACAATGAGAATGTGACATTATCGAAGTGAGGAATTTTGATGTGTAACAAATTGCCCCCCAAAGTGTGAAGTCAGAAAATGAAATTTGTTGGCCGAACCACTTTCTAGATTCTTCGAAGCAAGGATATGGAGTCGGGGAACCTGGTAGAAGCTGCAGACAACCATCAAACAATGTTAATATGTGTTCCATTCCCGAGGAAGGCACACCTATGCTCAGACTACAAGTGACTCGAAGTATGGCCACTAATAAATACACTGCAGATCCATGATGATATTGAGTAAGGGTATGGCCACCGAAGATGCAACGTGGATCCATACTTCTATGACATGAACTGATCGTAGCCACGCAAAATAAATTGTTACTCGGAATACACCCTTTCGATCCTTTTAACGAGTTTGAAAGGAAGCAAGATCACTTGGAAATATTTTCATGTTTAGAGAGTCTGAAAAGAGCTTAAAGGAGACTCCAAGGGGTTCCTTTTTCGTATAACCTTTACGGGTCCGAAAAAGTGATAAATAACAAATACTAAGCTCATTGGTGTTACAAGGTCATCGAAAAAACTCAGCCCAAATTCCTGTAAAATCAAGATGTTCTGGGCAAAAGACATTAGTAATTTGTCTAAAAATGACAAAAAACCCAAAAATAAACTTTATAATAAGGAGAAATGACCAAATTTGAACATATCAAATATCAAATTAGGGCAACAATTCATTTTTACCTTTGTTTTTACTATTCTCCTCTCCTCTTTGAGTTTTTGCTTCTTTTGGAGCATTTTTTTTAGCGTTGATTGCGGGGGTTGTGAGCGATCGTTTTCGAAACCGTCCAGATCAGGTTGGTTGCTTCCTTCTCCTCTTTCTTTTCCATGTCTTTTTATTGCATTTCAACCTTTATTTTATGTGCTTAGGCTTCTTTAGAAGCCCTAGAGCATCGAATTGGATCGACACTCCCTCAAGTAAAGGAGGGGAGCATCGATCATGATTTCAACACCTTAGTATGTGCGTTGAGGGAGCGCTAGCACTCTGTTTTCTTCTTTAAGGGAGCGCTAGGCGCATAATTGATTTCTAGGCTAGAAAGAAGCAAATTTTCCTTTGAAAATTTAGCTAATGGTGATTAATTCATGTATTTGCAGGTTTCACTCATAGCTAAACATGATTGAATGGAAAGAACGCGATCACATGTTTGATGACATCATTTCTCTACAAGACCCTCAAGCAAGGGAGGCCTTACACAATTGCGGTTTGCTAAAGTACTTAAAACTTCAAAATATGAGGAAAGAAGTGCTATTGCTCGAATATTTGATCAACTTGTGGGATGACGGTGAGAAAGCATTTTGAATAGGACCACATCTGCTTGATATTGAGATGGATGATGTATATTTTTTGACGGGGCTCTCGAGGAGAGGGGCGTCCATTCTTTTGTCCGGACATTGGGCTACTCCACAATCCTTGAATATTGCATACCAGGGTCACGATTAGTAGGAGGAAGGATCGTTATAAAAGACGTGATGGATCTATCTCTCTGATCTGTCCTATTTTCTATCACCAAGTTGGCGGGAAGCACTAGTGCCCATATCACTTCTAAGTCCTAAATTTCTTATGCCATTCAGTGATTGGAATGTAGGCTATTCAACTGGAGGACAGGGTTCTTGAGGAAAATTAAAGAGCAGATATCCAAACGAAGAATGGGCATGCAAAAACAGTTTGGATATGGTTATTTCTTAGTCTCATTTTTCCTGGAGCGGATTCCATAGATGCAAACACAGGCTGCAATGATAACACACCCTGTGACTGAGCCTCGCATGGAGATGTGGACCAGTCTCTCCCCCAGGTTGGGGAATGAGCCCTTGACTTTTAGATTCATTGTCGACTTCTTCGCATGGTGAAGGAGGCAAATGGTGGTGATCGAGGATTTCCCATATGCTGGGGTGGATTTCAGGGGTAGTGCAGACGTGGTACTTCCTAAGGGTATACAATGGGATGCATCAAGTATGAAAGATCATAACCATCTAACAATATTTTTCTTGTTTTTTATATGCTTTTGTTTGTACAACGAGGGATCTAAGTCATTTGTTTTCATCGTGCA
>JASDQU010105511.1:56965-67470 GCA_032191745.1 Picea mariana | reverse complement strand
AAAAATGACAAAAAACCCAAAAATAAACTTTATAATAAGGAGAAATGACCAAATTTGAACATATCAAATATCAAATTAGGGCAACAATTCATTTTTACCTTTGTTTTTACTATTCTCCTCTCCTCTTTGAGTTTTTGCTTCTTTTGGAGCATTTTTTTTAGCGTTGATTGCGGGGGTTGTGAGCGATCGTTTTCGAAACCGTCCAGATCAGGTTGGTTGCTTCCTTCTCCTCTTTCTTTTCCATGTCTTTTTATTGCATTTCAACCTTTATTTTATGTGCTTAGGCTTCTTTAGAAGCCCTAGAGCATCGAATTGGATCGACACTCCCTCAAGTAAAGGAGGGGAGCATCGATCATGATTTCAACACCTTAGTATGTGCGTTGAGGGAGCGCTAGCACTCTGTTTTCTTCTTTAAGGGAGCGCTAGGCGCATAATTGATTTCTAGGCTAGAAAGAAGCAAATTTTCCTTTGAAAATTTAGCTAATGGTGATTAATTCATGTATTTGCAGGTTTCACTCATAGCTAAACATGATTGAATGGAAAGAACGCGATCACATGTTTGATGACATCATTTCTCTACAAGACCCTCAAGCAAGGGAGGCCTTACACAATTGCGGTTTGCTAAAGTACTTAAAACTTCAAAATATGAGGAAAGAAGTGCTATTGCTCGAATATTTGATCAACTTGTGGGATGACGGTGAGAAAGCATTTTGAATAGGACCACATCTGCTTGATATTGAGATGGATGATGTATATTTTTTGACGGGGCTCTCGAGGAGAGGGGCGTCCATTCTTTTGTCCGGACATTGGGCTACTCCACAATCCTTGAATATTGCATACCAGGGTCACGATTAGTAGGAGGAAGGATCGTTATAAAAGACGTGATGGATCTATCTCTCTGATCTGTCCTATTTTCTATCACCAAGTTGGCGGGAAGCACTAGTGCCCATATCACTTCTAAGTCCTAAATTTCTTATGCCATTCAGTGATTGGAATGTAGGCTATTCAACTGGAGGACAGGGTTCTTGAGGAAAATTAAAGAGCAGATATCCAAACGAAGAATGGGCATGCAAAAACAGTTTGGATATGGTTATTTCTTAGTCTCATTTTTCCTGGAGCGGATTCCATAGATGCAAACACAGGCTGCAATGATAACACACCCTGTGACTGAGCCTCGCATGGAGATGTGGACCAGTCTCTCCCCCAGGTTGGGGAATGAGCCCTTGACTTTTAGATTCATTGTCGACTTCTTCGCATGGTGAAGGAGGCAAATGGTGGTGATCGAGGATTTCCCATATGCTGGGGTGGATTTCAGGGGTAGTGCAGACGTGGTACTTCCTAAGGGTATACAATGGGATGCATCAAGTATGAAAGATCATAACCATCTAACAATATTTTTCTTGTTTTTTATATGCTTTTGTTTGTACAACGAGGGATCTAAGTCATTTGTTTTCATCGTGCACAGAGGGGTGCGTCACATCCAGCAAAGATGCCAGCATTAGGACATCACCGAGATGCACAAGGGGTGGTAGAGCATGATGTCATAGTGGGAGGACTCCGAGAGGCGGAGAGGAACCTCTGGGGCTTGACCATGGGTGTTCCACCCTTAAGAAGGTGAGATGTGCCTCTGCACCTTCAACGACATACAATTGGGGTCTCTGAAGGCCTCAATCATTTGCTAGGACGAGTGACATAAGGCAATAGTCTGCTATGCGAAGAACAACGTGATACATGGGGACGAGTAGAGTCCCGAGTCATTTTGTAGTATTTATGATGATTCTATGGGCATAAAGGCCCATGCTTTGCCTCGTTTTGTACTTTGGTATGATGACAAAAGATTTTTTTATCAAACTTATATATATAAATGAGTTTTGCGGTGGCTACCTATGTTGTATTTTTGTTTTATGTGATGTTTTTTGTACATATGATTTATGTTTCATATTATTTATGGGCATAATCCTAGATAACTCCTAAACTAACCCTAGAAATCAGTTATAACTTTGCCCTAACACACTAGTAACCCTAGCGCACTTTTTGAGCTAATTAGAAGTGGTTTTTATTGGCTGATTTTTATGCTATAAAGCTTGGTTTAGTATAGCCATAAGGCCGATAAATATCACTGCAATAAGATTTTGTTTCATCCTTGATGTTGTGCCAAAGTATTGCTTTATCATTGTTGGGTTAAGCTAGCTCTCACTGGGTTTTTTTTTGCTTATTCAATTATACTTTTGGCACTTATTTTTGCAGCTCTTGTAATCTTTTATATGTTCATATACATCATTGATCATTACTACAATTAGGGACATCAAGATTAAATTTCTTGTCCAAGTAACATATTATATCATATACTTTGTTTTCTTTGTGTCTCGGGCAGGTATTAACACTTGGTAGGTTACTCAAATTATTGGAAACCTTATGCAACGCTCTAGAATCTTTTCCAAGTTCCTCTTTCCATCTAGAAACTTGAACTTTGGGGGCTTCGGTTCATGCATATCACATTACATATCAATACCCGCTAGGGTCACTAGGATTTCCCCCTTGAGGTGACTACCTCACCTATAAAGTGACAGGAACATCTTCCTAAGGTGACAGTGGGTAGGTGCTCTCCTATTTGTCACCATTTTGGTGGTTGGGTCGGGATTTTCCCATCCTAGAACTTGTGCGATAACATTTTGGTGTCATTTTCGGGGAGGATTTTGAATCCTTGTCCAAACCCTAATGTCACTTTGGCAAGTTATCCTAAATCCTTTACCCTAGATTTCCTGGAGACTCCACCCAAGGGATGTTACCTTTCCAACTTTCTTCATGAGTTATTCTTGAAGCTCATTTGGCGACTCCACCTTCTCAGTACCCTTCGTCTTCCAAATATTTTCCTCTTAGGAGCTCCAAACCTTCTAAGGTATACATAAGAAGGCCTCCCCTCAAGTATCATGTTGTCAAAACCCTTTTCCATGGTACCCTTCCCCTTTCCCCAATGGCTCACCCTTGGGAAACAAACCTCTACAAACTGAGGTACTATGAGGCTGCCCAACAGGTTTGTCTTTGATATGATGTTGGGCTCTAAGTTTACACTCCAAAATTGTCCTTTGTTGTTGATTTAGGACAAAAAACAGTACAGTAACTTTCTGCTCATAATTTTTGTGGTTAAGTGTTATTTTTAGGTGCCATTGCAAGTGTTTACATACCAATGGTTAGCACTTGCAAGATACTCAAAACAAATAACACTCCTTGGATCTTTGGAGTCCCTTGTTGATGTGCCTGCTATCCCATAGATGAAGGATCCCTTACCCTTCGTGCACCCTTCTTTCCTTGCTAATACCTTAACATCTTTACCTTGTTGTTTTCCTTTGCCTTGAGATGCATTTTCCTTTTCCCACTTGTAGATGTGCCCTCCTTGAAGAAATCTTAAGATATTTGGTGAAGCTCTTGGACATTTGCACCCCCTCCTCTTTTCCAAACTACAACAATGGTGTGCCCATACTCCTTGGGTTAGTCCCTCTCACTCAAACCTTTCTGCTCCTCAGTGCGCCATTCTCCAAGCCATGCCCACTCCTTAAGTAATTGTGCCATCCATGCTAAAATGTGTGCTTCTCCCTTAGAGTGTGCCCTTGATCCTAGAATGTGCCCCTAGCTTGAATGTGTGCACCCAACTCCATGGAAACACCCTTCTCTTCAATACTTGTGCCCTCCAAGCTCTAGTAGCTAATGCCTTATCCCTCATGTGCCCTCCTCTCCTCAAGAATGCACCCAAGTGCTCAAAACCCTCATCCTCTCCTTCTCTTCACTACTTCTCCTCACCCAAGGCTCTCAAGTGAGCAAGTGCATAATGAATCTCTTCATTACCCTTTTCCCTCCTTTAGCCTCTTTTTAATCAATCCCTAAAATATCAATGGCCTATATCCAATCTAGCCATGTCTAATCAATGGGTGAGATTTAATCCAAAAATCTCACATAGGAAACCCACTTTCCTTAGTTTTCCTCATGTCCTTTAACTCACCCACAAAGTGAATTAAATGTCACTTTACTAACTTAACTGACATATTTCACTTTTGACTTAAACTCCTAAGTCAAAGTGAAATTAGAACATAAAGTAAAATAATAAGAGTAATAGTCTCCCCCTTTGTGTTTAGAGGCTCACAAAAACAAGGGGACCACTTTCCAAGGTACCCAAATCTCAACACAAACCCTTTAACATATCCACTATCCAAGGATACCCCAATACAATGCCAAAAGAGTCAAACAAGTGGTTTCCAAAGTTCCCTGGAAATAATGTAGTGATTGTTGAGGATCATCTTTACGTCATGGGCTGAGACATGGAAAACGCAGGGATTGAACATGAGGATGTATCCATGAAGTTATTCACTTCATCATTGATTGAAGAAACACTTGATTGGTTCATAAATCTCCCTGAAAATCATCTCATGTCCTATGAATTTTTTTCCAACTTATTTAAGAGCAGATGGTCAACAAAGAAAGACGTTGTGATGCTTGGAGCTCAATTCAATTAGATAAAGAAAAAGGAGAATGAGACAGTGAAGGAATTCAATACTAGATTTGATAGGTTGAACAACCATATTCCAACATAATTTCATCCTACAACCTTATCATCTCATCTCCTTTATATGAACACTTTTGAATGGTAGTTTCACTTCATTATGAAGGACAAAAAGCCCATATTATTGGCACAAGCCAAAGAATATAGTGTTGATATTGAAGAAAATCTTCTTGATTCAAGGGTGGAACCTTTTCAGTACCCTGGTCTCAAGGAAGAAGCTAATACTAAGATTTCCAGCAACAATGGTCCTTATCTGATTGCCCTCTTGAGTCAGAAGATAGATCAGATGAGTACTCAGTTTACCGAGGTGCAAAATTAGATTATGGACCGTTTGATTATTGTAGAGAGGAATCAATCTTCTCCCAGACCTCAATTTGCATGACAATAGAGAGATGCCATAGATTGCAAACCAAGGCCTCAACAAGAGGCAAAGGCCTTGGATAATTTGAAACCAATTGAGACGGTTGACGTAGAAGCTTGGCGCCTTCCATGCCAAGAACCTCACAAAGAAGATGAATGTCCCCGACAAGATGAAGATTCTCCCGAGGATATGAATCTCATGGATTTGATATGTGTGTTCCAAGAGGAACAAGTCACATAAGAACATATCAATGACAACAAAAGACGAGGAGAAAGAGAGGGGAGACTTCGAGCCTTGAATCAGTTGACAGATGATCAGAAGAAGGGATTAAGGAGGAGAGAATATTTGACCTACACTAGATGAAATAAAGCTTCAACCCCTACACCATAGCCAAACATTTTTCTTCCATCAACAGAAAAGGTGACTCCACCATCTCCACCTCTGGTGCATGAATTGATTCCTAAGCTAACTCCTACATACGAGATTAAGTTAAATATAGATGTCACGATCATTTTTGGAAATCTGAATATGACGGTAACAGAGATGTGCAAGACCCCTTCCGTGAAAAGGGAAATTTTGAAGATATTGCAGGTACCGACTCAGAAAGAAGACCCTTCTATCATTTTGAATAATATGTACCTTAATCAACAAAGGGACAAGAATCATGCCTTCTACCTTACATTAGACATAAATGTCCTCCGCTTGAACAACTTTATGCTTGATTCTAGGGCCTCAACAAATGTCATGTCATTGAAGGTCATGGAATAACTTGGTTTGAAGACACCCGACCCTATGGTAATGTGTGTGGTATTGATTCTAAAAGGGTCAAGGTTTTTGGGGTATGTGAGGCCGTTGAGGTCTTTTTTATTGATTTCCCACATATCAACATTCTCATGGATACAATAGTGATCGATGTTACGGATGCTTGGGGGATGCTCATATCAAGGAGTTCATGTACGACCCTTGGGGGTTTCCTTAGCATGTACCTTACCCATGGACACTTCCCGATGGGAGATGACGCCTTTAAGATAATATACAGTCGAGATAGAGTTAATAGGCATGTGATGGATCCTAATGGTCTTGATTATGTTAGTGAATGTGATTATGACGTGCCTTCGCAGATTATTGAGTATGATCCATCTGGGCTACCCTTCATGCAAGAAGACTCCAGAGATATGCTTCTCCCATGGATAGATCAATACAAAGAGAAAATTACAAAATACAAAGGGAAAGAGCTAGGGTCTATCCATATTTTGAAGAAAGAAGATGAAGAACGAAAAGAAACCATCAAAGGGATGGTAAATATAGATCCTCCTTCATATTCACACATTGAGAGTATGCCTTTCATTAATTTCAGTGAAGGAAGTCTTACGCTCATGTTGGACAAAAGAAAGGGAAAGCATAGGTATGACCAAAGAAATGACAGCTCATGGCTTGGCCCTTACATTGTTAAGAAGAAGTCTGATAAGGAAAAGTATTATCTGACAGTCTTGGATGGGAGAAAGATGACATTACCAGTGGATGGATCTCTTCTCCGATCTTATGTTCAAGTCACATGACTTATTCATGGCCCGTGTCCCAGGTAAGTAGGTAGGTCATCTTTCTTTCATTTCATTTGCATCTAGATTGCTCATATTAATTTAGATGCACTTCATTTTTCTCTACTTGCATATTGATTTCATGCTTAGTTTAGAAATTTTCAAAAAATGCCAAAAATTTATGTTCTAGATTATCTTTTCTGTTCTAGATTAGCTTTCATTTGGATTTTTATATGGATGAAGGGTAATAGCACYATCCTATATGCTCTGATGATTTTGTCTTGTTTTTGGCAGGCACAAGTCTACCAATGCAATCTATGACAAACACATGTCCCCAAGTAGGAGCCAAATGTTATCCCCATTTTGTGGGATAAATAAGGAGATCATGTCTCAAGGCCCTCAAGTTGTAGATATGGAGATTCAAGAGACTAMATGAYSAACARTATCCACTTGCACAGATGGAGACCCTTCTCACAACCATACAGGTCAAGATTTTTTAGATGGCATYCACCACACCAGTTAGTTTTCGAGAGRMWCCAGACCTTGCTCCATGAGGTAAAAGTTAGGTATTACRGTGAGTGTCATTTCAATATTTGAGTCATTTTGAGWWTGTTGTATCTTAGACTGCTTTAGATTTCATGACACATGCTTGGACATTATGCCTTTTACCCCATTTCACCTTGGTGGTTGACATTGTGCCCAAGTAATTGGTCTTCTTCYGAAATGGGTTTGCTACTATTAACTCCCTCGAAGAGCCATCATACTGTTCCYAGTCATACTTACCACTTTCCATCACCTAAAACCCCCCCTCATTTCCTCGTCTCTTGGGATTTGAGGGTGTATTGACCTAAKAAGGGGTTGTCCCTCATTCTATGGGAAGAAGGGGTYGAAGGCCCAAAGCGATTTTTGTTGGTTAAAAAGAGAAAATACTATATAYARACCTTCTTAATTCCTTGCCCAGGGATCCGCTGAGAAAGCAATGAAGTGCTTCTCTATAAGAAAAGGATGACCCACAAGAAGTAATGAAAGTGAATGCTTAGGGGGTTAATTGGAGGATAGGAGGTGTCATCCAGAGCTGACCTATCATGATCATGGGTATCTAGCAGTATGACATTAGCATCATCTGGTCACCAAGCCAAGGTAATGGCTCTCAGTTGCATGGTTGAGAGAAAGGGGGTCTCATCATGAGCCGACGTTTTCATTTCCGTAAGGTATTTGTGAGTGACACTGTCATTATTTGGACACCATGCCAAGGAAATTACCTTCAACTCGTCCTTTTTAAAACATGAAATAAACAAAGAATGGCAAGAGGATGGGCTTGGAAAAAGTGTATTGCAAATGAAGGTGCCACACACCCTCTACAAAGGCACCCATGAATGAGACACTACAACTACTTTTATGTCATGAACCCCATGCCTAGTGAGTCTTGATCCTTAATCACTTCATATAAATCACATGGCTTAGAGAAGGATCACTTTGGAAACACTCCTTGACCTATGGAAAGATCTACCCAATAGGACACCTTGTCAACCCTCCCACATCTAAGCTTGGAAAGTTGCATAATGTCTTTGAGCACTTATCTATTTGACCTAGTAATCTTTGATGCACATTCTTAGATGGCTCATTTATTGATTTGATTTACTCACCACGATATTATGACTTGAGATCCTTGGAGGCCGTTCTTATTTGTCTTTGCAGGACTTAGTTGGTGGACAATTTTGGAGGAGCAAGCCTAGCTTGAGATACATAGCCTATCCCTTACATGATAAACGTTTTGCCAAGGACAAGCAAAACATCACATTTGGAGGCTTGACGTCACATAAAAGAGCTAGGGTTTGGTGGTGAAGATGTGGCTCATTGACACATAGACGTCTAGAGGAGAAGAAGACCTTGACCATGAGGAGATGGCTTAGATGATTCACATGTGGCCTTTGGAGGCCTAACTATGCATCCACAACTCCAATGACTTCCTCCTAGTGTCAAAATGTCCCCTAAAGGGGTGACGTCCTCTTGTGTTATGGTTTTCTTTTGAATAAAAGTGAATTTAAAGATTAATTGTTTAATATTATTTGTGTAAAGGGGAAATATTGGGGTTGTTGACCTCTAATCTTGTGGTTTAACCTAAAATTATGTGGACAAACTATGTTAGTGACATTTTGTATAAATAGAGATTATAAGATCTCATTTTAATCATAACTCTCCCATTATTAGAAGTATCAGACTGAAATTCTCGCTACCCTTGAGGATTTTCATTATCTTGTACTTTGATATGGTTTCTCTTTGTTTGTGGAGTTGATGATGATGATGTGCTAGCTTTTGGAGCTCATTTGTTTGCTATTGTGTTGATTATCTTGACATGTTTTTTTTGATGAAAACGGTTATAGTTTATATTAGAGGGATGGCAAAGCCACAGATTCAGTTACAAATTGCCCTGAGTTTCTTCGGGCCTACAGATCAAAATACAAAATGTGATGCAACATTGTTTCAGCATAATTTCCAGCACTGTGTTTCAGCATCTGTTCCAGCACTGTGTTTCAACATATGTAACAACACTGTGTTTCAACAACTGTTCCAACACTGTGTTTTAGCATATGTAACAGCACTTTGTTTCAACTGTTACAGCACTGTGTTTCAGCATAAGTTCTAGCTCTATTTCAGCACTGTGTTTCAGCATCTGTGTTCCAACATCTGTGTTCCAGCATCTGTGGTTCAGCATCTGTGTTCCAGCTCTTTTTCAGCACTGTGTTCCAGCTCTGTTACAACACTGTGTTTCAGCATCTGTTTCAGCACTGTGTTTCAACATCTGTGTTCCAGCATCTGTGTTCCAACATCTGTGTTCCAGCATCTGTGTTCCATCATTTGTGTTCCAGCACCTGTGTTCCAGCATCTTTGTTCCAGCATCTGTGTTCCAGCTCTGTTACAACACTGTGTTTCAGCATCTGTTCCAGCACTGAGTTTCGGCAACTGTTCCAACACTGTGTTTCAGCATCTGTTCCAGCACTGTGTTTCAGCGTGAGTTGTAGCCCTGTGTTTCAGCTTGATACAACACTGTTTCATCATATGTTACTTCTCTCCTGCACTTTGGAATCCTTTCTAGCAAATTTCAGACATTTGCAATTTCTGACAGGAGCTCTCCGGACGTTTCCTTCTCCCCAAACTCTAAGGGATTGGTTCATGATCTAGCAATTGGAAGAGTGCAAGAGGGTGGCGTGGGTTCATGGGATCTCCACATTATTCATGATTCCATTTACTGACAGCACCCCAGCCTCCAATAACATGCCTTTGTTGGCTTCCTTATCAGCTATTCGGTTGAGGTCCCTTAACACGTGAAAGAATTGATAGGAGTTCAAATTCCTTAAGAGCAGGCGAATTTCATCAAGGAGATTGTTGAGCTTAGTGCTTTGAGTTGTGGAGTGTTTGATCATGGCCTGTATTATTATTCTGGAATCGCCTATGATTTTCAAGTCCAGGGTTCTGAGTTTAATTGCCTGGTGCAGACCTTGCCAGAGAGCCAATGCCTCAGCTCTGTTATTGGACTCTATACCGAGTCCAATAGAAAATTGTGTTATTATGTCCTCTTTGGGATTTTCGATGATGCCCCCTCCTCCAGCCTAGCCTGGGTTTCCTTTCAAGGCCCCATCAAAGAAAAGGATAGTCATTTTAATATTACTTTTCCATTTTGCAAATTCATTCCCGCTTTTTCTGATATCCCAGCTTTCTTGGATTGGATCACTTCTCTTTTTGCTTTCTAATCCTGGTATATTGAACTGGGCTATCCAAATCCCCTGTTCTTCGTCCAACTTGTGTAGCTTTACTGTGGATCAAAGGTGAGCAACTGATTCCCCCAGCATAGCTTGAATTTTAGTGGCAATTCTAACTTCACTCAATTGACTTTCTTTGAAGATTCTGTGATTCCTCTCTAACCAGAGATTCCATAGGACAAACTTTGGTAGTAATCCCCATATCAAGAGAGTTTGGTTTCTTTTCTTGTCAGCAAAGGGGAACAAGGATTCCCATTGGAGGAGTAGACCTATTACATCAGGTGGGAAAT
>JASDQU010105511.1:10640-55381 GCA_032191745.1 Picea mariana | reverse complement strand
TTGTATGCATTTGTAAAATTGCATAGCTCGATCCATTCGTAAAATTGCATAGCTTGATCCCATAGTTAAGGGTAGAGGTGTTTGCTAGTTCAAGGGGTTCTCTTGCAAACCTTGATTTTTCACTATCTGGGGCTCTTTTGAGTGGGTGATTTTAGTTGGGAGAGTGAGGGTTTTTAGGTTTTTAAAATGAAGGAGAAGTTGATATCACCACACAACATATATAATCCCTCCATAGGGATGTGTATACTTTTCTTTTTTCATTACATAAGGTGAGGATTAAGGTTACCTCAATGTTATGAGCTTAGCCAACCAATTAGGTTTTCTATTTGGAAATATTGGTTTGAGCCCTCATATGCAAATAATCTACTTGTATTATGTCCGACCTTAATCACAATACACAAAGAGACATAATACAATGATAGAGTACAACGAAGAAAGGAATCAATTCTACCTAAAGGATAGTAAGAATTCCCTAGGACAGATTGAGCCTTGTGATTACAATCTCTTACATCTCACATAATGAGAGTGCCTTTCATCTTAACAATAAGAAAATAGGAATACATTATGGGGTAGATCACTCTCCTAAAGATTACTACAAAGACAAGATTGATATATAGTATATATTTTTATTAAAATGTCTATGATATCATAGATCTAAGGCACAAAGAGTTACAACTTAAGGAAACTCATCTTTCTATGTGTACAAATAGATATCCAACTACATAAACCCTTTTCTTAGGGAATGCGTGACCATGTATTAGATGGAAGAGAGGGATGAAAGTATTATAACACTAAGCCCTTGAACCCAAAGTTATCTTAATATAGTGGCATATCGCTATGTTGGGATTTCATTGCACTTGTTTTCTTTTTTTGTTATTTTTATTATTTGTGAGCTTATAAAAGTTTCGTCATGTCTATGTATTGGGGGTAGAAACAAAAACGAGTACTAAGAATGCCATGAAAAAAATGGATACTGAGATATCTAGTAAAATAGGGGGGGTTTAAATTGGATAGATGTATTGGGAGCGAGGGTTCAATAAAATAATTTTGAGGGTATTTTTCAGTATCTATTGAAATTATGGGCATTCTTTAATATCTCAAAAACAAACATGCTATATCATAAGTTCACTTATTGAAGCCCCCATGATTTGAGCTAACAACATAAACACTATTTAATAACAACAATCATATCACCCAAAAAAGTTTTCCAAAAACATACCATGAAGTAATTTTGAASATGAGGAAACTCCTATTAATATTCTATCTCTAAATATGGTATTTTGTTTGTTTCTTTTAAAGAACAAACCTTGTTGGATTATCTTTTTGGTAGGGTTCTACCTAAATTTATAATGAGAAGAGGTTTGGAAGCCTCATGGGTGGTATTGTCTCCACACAATGAGCCTAATCAAATGGTTCTTCCTATTTTTCAATTTGTTGAGAAGGATCATGTACATGGATTCATTACTCATAGTGCTTGGTTGTAAAAGAATGCCCTAATAATGGTTTCTCACTAAGAGGAGGGTTTCTCATCCAATTTAAAATATCAAATTTTAAATTGTGTATAAATAATAATTAAATTACATTTTCATATTTTGTAATTTTTGTTAAATTTATTTTATTCAATTTTTAGAAAACAAATAAAAATTTCAAAGTAATAAAATAGATCTTATTACAAATTTATTAAATTCTTTATATATATATAAAAAAAAAAAAACATTTTTTTTAAAGTTGATTTTTTTTAAAACATTCGAAAAAAATCAAAATGAGTTGTTTTGAAATCATTAAAACTATAAAAATACAAAGCTATTTAAAGATTTATCAATTCCAAGCTAGGAACGTGTTTTAAAACAACTCACGACCAAAAAAATCATTGATTTTGGTGGTTTTAAAAAATCACTAATTTTGGTTGTTTTAAAAGGAAACCTTAAAGAAATATTTGAGAATATAAAATGAGAATTTCATAATTTTTTCCATATATTCACAATAGTGTTCACTTTTATATTTTCAATTCATTTCAATATTTTTAATAATATGTTTGTAGTATTATATTTTAATTATAAAAGAACAATATTTAATAGAGTATAATAACATAGTATCTTGTAGTAGCATTGAATGTGATTTTGGGGGGTTTGTGAAATATTATAGAATCTAAAGATTAAAAAGAAATTTCAAATGTTATATGTGATAGAAGAGTACAATATTATCCCAAAGGATGATTTAAAGGAGAGATTTTTAAGATTAGAAGAGAAAGTGTTTAACATCTCCTACAAAATGGTGATACTATTGTCAAATCTACATAGTAAGTTAAGAACTTTCAAGGGGTTCTAATTATGATGTTGCATTTAATGGGAAACGTTAAGAGATAAAGAAGGAGTGAAAAAAGACATGAAGTTCTATCATCACATATTCTCAACCTTTGTTCAATGTAGAAGTGAAAGTAGACAAGCCCTATCAAGGTGAGATCAATATTTTGAAGTTGAATTGGTGATTGAAATAGTGAGAAGTTTACTTCAATGTTCATAATATAGGAAAAGAGTAAAACATAATTACCAACTTAATGTGAACTCTCCAGAGTTATCCTTTTTTCAGTGTAACTATTTTTACCCCTAAATCAAAAAGTGGTGCTATCGGTAGCAACCTTTTTTTTTATGATGGTTAAAATTCAGACCCATTCAGAGCTGTTGTTGTGTTGACAACTGATGCCATTGTGGACAAAGACTTTAAAATTGGCCCTTGAATATAAAATTGATGCTACCAATAACACTAAATTTTTTTTTTTGGAGTCAAAACTATAAATTAATTGAAACTGTACCAATCAGAATTAATTTTTTAAAAAGTAAAAAAAAAAAACAAAAAATGAAAAAACAAAAAACAAAAATTGCTTTAAGAAAAATTGTAACCATTTTTTGTTTTTTTTAAGAAATTTAAAAACTAAAAAACCAAACAATTAGAAATTTTTATTTTTCAACTTAAAAAATAAAAATATTAAAAAAAACCTTAAAATTAAATATATTTATATATAAAATTAAGAAAAAAWTTTGAAAAATAAAAATAAATAACAAAAACCATATTGATTTAAAAAAAACCTCAAAAAATTAAATAAACTAAAAAACATATTAAAAATACTTAAAAAAACAATTCAAATACAAAATTTGATATAAATTTTTTATTTTTTAAAAAGAAAACATGAAAAAAAAACCAAAAAAATAAAAAAATAGATTGAAAAAAAAACTTAAAATATACAATTTTATACCCTCTCTCTCTTTATATATATATATATATATATATATATATATATATATATATATATATATAATACGGGAATGGGTGTTCCAACGGACGACATTGAACCAGACCCCATGCGACAACACACACGAGCATCATCGCCCCCCACGACACCCCAATCTATAATGTTTTTAATTTTATTTTTATTTTTAATTTTATTTTTAATTTTAATTAAATTGTTTTTATTATTTTAATTGTAAAATTGTTTAAATGTTATTTATTTATTTACTTATTTTCAAATGTTATTAAATTGGGTTTTGTTTGTTTATTTTAGGTTTTGTATTGTAAAATTGTTTTTATTTTTATTTTTAAATTAGTTTTTTATTTTATTAAATTTGTTTAGAAGTTTATTTTTAAATTGGTTTTAAATTTTCTTTTTATTATTTTGTTATTGATTTTATTAAAATTGGTTTGTTTTCATTTAAATGTTGATTTTAAAATATGAATTTTAAAATTTTTGTCTTTTATTTTAATTTTAAAGTTTTAGTTTAAAATATTTTAATATTTTTTGAATATTGTTTATTTTAGATTTTTTTTTTTTTTTTCCTTTTTAAGTATTTATTTATTTATTTTTTACAAGTTTTTTAATGATTGTTTTTTTAAAAAAAAGGTATATATACTTTTTAAATTATTGTTTTTATGAAAATTTTATTTTATTTTTGTTTATTTTTCTTTTCACCTTGTGTTTTAATTTTTTTTTTCTAAATTGAATTTTGAATATATTTTTAAAAAGTGTTTTTTGGGTCATTTAAAAAAAATTTAGGAAGATTTTGTTGTTTCTATTTATTTATTTTTTAACGTAAATTAAAAAAAAATAAAAATTGTAGCAATGATAGCTACAACAATCTTGATCACAGCCATTGTAACCTTCCCATTAAACCTAATAATAACACCTACAGTAGAAGTAATATTGAACCCAGTTCCGTTATTAACATTAATCCCCTCACCTCCATTATACAAATAACCAATCCTGATATCACAAATACTAGGAATAATATTAACAATGCACATATAATGAATAATGTAAACAACCATAACGGTAAAAGCCAATGTAAAAACGAACCAAATGGTAATGATAATAAGATTAAAGTAATAAGTCTACCCAACACCGACACAATCTGCAATAATACCGTGAACCCAAATCTCGTCCTTAATATCTCCAATAATGATAGTAAACAAGTCAACAACTTTGAACGTAAGACTAACCAGGTCAAAACCATTGTACCCAAAAATTTAGTTATAAACTTATCAACCCATCCCATCGCTGAAAACACTACTAGGTTACTAGAAAAAGGTATTAACTTTGCTATTGCCCCTCGCAAAATTCCTATTGAAGATATCTTATGCAACATTGAAAATAGTATTAAAAAACTCCCAAATAATGCTAAAGAAGAAATTAGACAAGACCGCTCAATAATTCTCCGTAGAGTAAAACCACCAAAGAGCAATATCACTAAAGAAGAATTTTTGGCTCTAAAATCCCTAAACAATAACAAGAATTTAGTAGTTCTAAAAGTAGACAAAGGTGGGGCTATTGTTGTTATGAATAAGGATAACTACATAGAAAAAATGTTGGATCACCTGAATAACAGTGGAAGTTATAAAAAACTTAATAAAAACCCCCTAAACAAGATTGCAAGGGAAGTCTCCAATGCTATTAAATTAAGCAACATAAAAGAAGATGATAAAAAGAAATTGCTTGTTAGCTTCCCTTCCACCCCTAGGATATATGGACTTCCTAAGATTCATAAGGAGGGGCCCCCTCTTAGACCTATCGTCAACACAATAGGCAACCCTACTTATCAACTTGCAAAATATTTGGCTCATAAACTCAAACCCCTAGTCAGCAACACTAGCTCCTTTGTTAAAGATTCCTCTTTCTTTGTAAACAAGATCAAAAACATTAAATTGGACAAAGATGACACCCTCGTAAGCTTTGATGTTGTTTCTCTCTTCACTAAAATTCCCATTAACAGAGTAATGAAAGTTATCAATAACATCACTGACCTAGGTACTGCTAACTTAGTTGAGCTTTGTTTGAATTCCACTTTCTTTAGCTTCCAAGGCGACATTTAGGAACAAACCTGTGGGGTTTCTATGGGATCCCCCCTCTCTCCCATCATAGCCAATTTATTCATGGAGGATTTGGAAAACAATGCCCTTATCTCCTCACCCTTCAAACCTAAATATTGGAATAGGTTTGTTGATGATACCTTTGTCATTTGGTCCCATGGTTGTGATAAATTATATGAATTTTTGACTCACCTTAATAAACAATCCGATCACATCAAATTCACTATGGAGGTTGAAAATAATGGCATTCTACCTTTTCTAGATGTCAGGGTCACAAAAAGACCTGATGGATCCTTATCCCACCAAGTTTATAGGAAGAAAACTCACACCGAACAATATCTTCATGCCAATTCCCATAATCACCCCTCCCCAAAACTAGGTGTTCTCAACACCTTAGCCACTAGAGCCTTCAAAATTTCTGATGATGAACACCTTGACGAAGAGAAAAATCACCTCCTCAATGTTTTTAAAGATAATGGCTATAAAAAACATCAGGTGATGAAAGCTTTTCAAAATGCCACTAAAACACCTAGGAATAAAAAACAAACAAATAATGATGTGTCCAAAGTTTTCTTACCCTACATATAAGGGACAACAGACAAGCTTGCTAGGATTTTAAAGAAGAAAAACATTGGGACAACTTTCAAACCCTTAAACACCATTAGGAATTCCCTTAGGTCAGTCAAAGACTATGTTGACCCCATCGAGAAAAAAGGTGTCTATATGATCCCATGCTCGTGTGGTAAATAATACATAGGAGAAACATGTCGTTCCTTTAAAATTAGGATTCAAGAACATGTCGCTGACATCAAACACAATCGCACTTGTCCCTCATCTCTGGCAGAACATTAAGATAAAACTAAACTTCACATTTGTATTGAAGATGCCAAAATTCTTGCCAAGATAGATCACTATCACAATAGGAAATTCAGAGAAGCAATCGAAATTGAAAAACAACCTAAGAATCTAAACAGAGATGATGGATGGAAAATTAGTCAAAATTGGATCCCAACACTAACCAATATGAATAATTCAAGATATTAATTTAAATTTTTTTGTAAGTCTTATATTCTTTATTTTTTAAATTTCATTTTAATAAGTCGACTCTTAATAAATAATTAATAAACTAACAAATATAATTTTTCGTGATTTCATATGTCAGCTCTTCATAAACAACTTTTCAAGTATTTATTTACACTTGTTATATCTTTTTTCCTTCATATCTCATTATAATTTTCCTAATGATGGACCACACTGGTTTGGTCCGAAACGTCGAAAATAAAAAACCTATGCGATGAATCCGAAAGAACTTTTTGATCAAAACAATGGTCGCAAAAGTCTTAGAACAGAAATAATTGTAACTAAATTTTCAATTGACCATTTGGGGTCCAATTTTGGGTTGTTTATTTGCGTATGCATTTGTTGTCAATGACACAATTTCATTTAGGTCGTAAAGAGCTATGATTTTCACGTTTAGAAAAAAACATTTTGTTTTACTTAGCATCATTTTTTTATTTAGGTGTTGATTTTAAGTTTTTTTTGAGTAACTATATGAGTTTTGAAGGCCATGCTTAAAAAATGTTGTAATTTTAACCCCGATAGAAAAAATGGTTCTACCAGTAGCACCACTTTTTTATTTGGAGGTTGATTTTCATGTTTTTTATCCAAAAATATGGGTTTTAAGGGCTAGAGTTCTTGTTTTTAGGTCACAGTTCTCATTAAGTCGATGATTTTGTTGTAAAAGATATCATTTTCCCAATTGAAGCTAGTGGATCACATCTAAACATGATTTGAAAATTATATGAAAAACACTTAGATTACAAGGTTATCCACCAAAAAATAAGAGGCATGTGTTTAAAACTCTCATAATTTCATAGTTTTAACTTATTAGGTATTAAAACGACTAGTTGATTGATGGGCACTACTATATGTAGAAACAAGAGAAAAGTGTGTAAGAGTACATTACCAGGTTCATAACACAATGCATTCTATTGGGAATATATTTCAAGATCCCAAATGTAGTGTTGGATCAATTTTAGACTAGGGTCCACATCCCTGTCCAACAAAGGTGGCCCTCTATAGTCTAGGTGCTAGCATTTTCAATCCTCGTGAAGGAGAATGTATCACTTGAAGCATCATGATAAGACTTAAGTTTATATAGAGCTCACACAATATGAATACTATGACTAATGCACATCCTAATGATCATGATTCCATATTAACTATTATATATGAAATTAGCCATTAAAACGAAACCATTCTCTATCTATTCAGGGTTTTAACATTATCATAGCGAGAAGCATTATCCTATCCTAAGGGACTATTCAACCATGCAATCAAATTAATGTTATCTAGCATCATAGATAATGAATAGTAGTAAAATACATCATTACCATAAAATATAATGGCATCTAAAATTTGAATGGGGGATATCATTCCGTTCATTTCCAAAATAACCAAATTTATCATTACATAATGATTCTTTAGTCATGAGACTGTAAGAGGAATATAGTTCATAACTTAGATAAAAATTTACTAATCAACATACATGAACAATATAGAGCCCTAGTAGGGAATTGTCCCTTTGAAAATTCGAGGCCTTTATATTAATAATGATGCACCCAAAGGAGGGAAGCTACATTCAAAACTAGGAGAACCATTAGCCTACTTTCAGTTCCTTATTTATGAACTAGTTGGTATCTACTTCTACTTTTACTAGGTTCCTTCATCCTTTTTCCACTCATCTCCTCAAACAATAGGAATACCTCCTTCTATTTTGGTTCTTTTCTCCCTATATGGCTAATACTTTTGATGTTGCTAATGGTCTTCAATCCACATGGCATGACTAGTATCTTGTTTGTCTATTAAGTCCATGCCACTGTGTCCTTCCCTCTAGCCACAACATGTCTATCAAATTAAATCAAGGGGCCCAACAAGCCTCAACCGCACCTAAATTTGACTCACTCTCAAGTTAACTTCCATTTCCCTTACTTCACTCCACAACCTCCCCAAAAGAGGAACCCAACTCTTGAATTACTTCCAAACGTTTACCTCTAAACTTGAGAAATTTATCTAATTCCTTTCTCCATTTTCCCATTAAAATGTTTAGACCCACCAAATAGACATTTTCTTGGTTTGGACTTGGTACTTGGGGTTGAGTTTCATGAATAGATGAAAATTTGACTTTGGTTAAATTATGTAGTTGTTGAATTTCACTTTATTTTCCAAGTGAAACTAGTCGAAGCCGATGAAGCTAAAATTGGACCTCCCTGGATGACTGAAATAGTTAGTCCAATTCATCATCTTCTCTCTAAATATGTTTTAGCTTCCATTCTTTTGATGCTGGGTCCAATAGTTTCTCTACCTCATTTTTCAATGGATAAATATTTCCCTGTATGACCTCGAATTATTGTTCCATTTTCTTCATGATTGATTAAAAAATCCTTAGATACCACTTATTCCTTTATAATATACATATGGAATCTAACTAGATTTAAAACAAATTCTTGATTGTATTGAGGTGATTTGCAGAAAAATGATGTTGTGCTCCTTATACAAAAACTCATAAAATGATGATTAATTTGCATATTTATGAGATGACACAACATAAAATAAAAGAAACCAAATTACTCATAGCCCTCGATCACATGGGTCAGAGCTAAAGATCCTTCAGGATAGAGCTTGGGGAAGGTAACGACGCCTTTGAAATAAGAACTTGGTTGCGTAAGAGGTCCTATGACCAAAGGGATTGTTAAATGGGAGGAATCTGGAGGACCAGGTTCCAGCCCCCAGTCATGGGTTACAAACACACAAGCTGTGAGGTGCTGGGAAAAAGAGAATAACCCAAAGGATGAAGCCCCAGAGTCACGAATTCTCATCGATCATCGGATCAGGAAATCTAGTCAACCGTTGATCTGGAGTAACAACTGTCAGAGCGCGGTCAACTTCGAGCTTGACCTACTCTGATGATAAACAACTCAGATGAGCCAAGAACTCTTGAACCCCAGAGTTCCAGAATAAACAGAGGCCATACGATCAAGACAGGAAATATCTACGRTGATAGATCTATTCGACACTTCGCCAATTCGGGAGGATTAGATCGAAGTCTCAAAAGTGTCATGTTCCCTAAKCAATGACAATTTTCAGATCAATAAGAAACTTCAGATGAACCCACGATCATTAGATCCAAGAGGAGGAAAAGTGACACATCAAGAGATCCACTTYAGTAAGGACATGTGGCACATTCAAATGGTGATAATTCTCAAGGTCTAGTTGGCACTTTAGGTATACGAAAGTCATGAATCTAGGTGACAAGTGGCAACCACTCATCCAATACCACATCAGTAGTGACTTCATCAAGCTACGTCACTCCAAGAGTAAGTCCTTCGGGAATACCCAGTTTCTACTACCAGCAAATACCTGAAGCGTCGAAGGTCGAAGTTAATGATGGTCGTTGATCTAAGATCTTTCGGGTTCTCTCGACCATTGATCAAGCACAATGGAATGATAGAGTAAGAGTAAATCAAAAAATAATGCTAATCGTTGATCTAACTCGGGAGCATTCTAGACCGTTGATCAAGTATAGTGGAAGGATAGAGTAAGCATAAATCATGAAGTAACGCTAATCGTTGATCTAATTCAAGAGAATTCTCGACTGTTGATCAAGTATAGTGGAAGGATAGAGTAAGTTTACATCACGAAGTAACACTAACCGTTGATCTACTTCAGGAGCGTTTTCAACTGTTGATCAAGCATAGTGGAAGGATAGCGTAAGCGGAGGTGTTAACCCACAACAAGCAGTCACCACTGCTTTATGAATTATTCGGTAGGTTATTACTCCAGAGGAATTGAAATACTTCATATTTCTAGTAACCCGAAGTCCTGGAGTACCGAAGCTTCGAAATAAGATCTGGACCATTGAAGTTTATGGACACATGTCAACTCAATATTAATAGAGTATACACACTTCGATGAAACTTAGTCTTGGAGAATTGGAAGTTTATAAAAAGAACAGACTCCTGAAGTTAAGAAGTACCAGAGGAAATGACAGTTGTCCATCTCACAATTGAATACCAACCATTGGATAAGAACAAGAAATTGTGAGAAATAAGTCCTTTAAAATAATGATCATACCATTGATTCGAAATCGTGATCAACGATGAGGATTAAAATTGTAAACTGAAGTTTTTCAAGATATAACACTCCAAAATATATCTCTTCAGAGATAACAAGAATTTGGTGAAGAGAAGAAAAGTTCTGGAGCGTCGAAGCCTGGAGAACACGGTCCCAACACTAGACATATGGGGGCTAAAAAGAAAAGGGGAAGAATTACAAAGAATGAAACATTGGTCTCGTGATAGAGGAATAAGGGTGAAAGAAGAGGAAACACTTAAATTAATAAGCCTGTGGTTCTGTGCATATGGTCATATGAAAAACATGGTTTGAAGGGAGTGCCTATGCAAAACTCGATTGCTGCAACATTTGCAGCGACAAGGTTTTTAGCCAGAACATGATAAATGCAAATTAACAAGGGATTTGAAGTCTTTAAATCAAATTATCAATGATAATAATAATAATAGAAATTATTATTATTAATTCAAATCAAGAGGTATAATGGTTCAAACAAAGGGACGTAATTCTTGAAACTCATACCTATTGGGAGACTATATAAACAAAGAAGTATGGTGAACAATTAGGTAGTTGAATTTGTTGAAGTATATATATTTATATATAATGGATTGAATGAAGGTTCATTCTATCAGGTTGGTGCATGTTTACAATATGGGTCTTGTATGAGGATTGGATTCCTCACATCTCAGTTGGATTTGAGATCAAGAAGCTAGGACTTGTTATGAGGGTTGGATTCCTCATTTCTCAATTGGATATGAGAACTACAAGTTGGGTCTCCAATAGTTGTTTGAAGTTGAAGATATTCAAAGATTGATCTTATGTATTCATTCAAGTTAAGTAAATAAATAAAATGTTTATGCGTTTATATATTGGTTGAGAAATTAAAATAAATATATGTTGTTCAATTAATTTATGAAAAGTGGAAAATTGTCCAAAGTTTTGTGACACTGATTCACCCCCCCTCTCAATGTCAAGTGTACATTTCAACAATTGGTATCATAGTGGGTGCCTTTTGCTCATTTTAAACACTGGAAGGTAGATTATGAAGAAATGGGTGGACAAAATGCTATCTCCACAAATGAAGCTCCCTTATTTGATGGAACAAATTATTATTCATTGAGGGAAAATATGAAAAGATATTTGAAGTCAAGAGGATCTGGAGTTTGGGATTCAATAGTAAGTAAGACCCAGTGCTTAACTACTTCAAAGAACTAAACCAAAACTGCAAAGGAAGCAAGGAGAAACAATTCATTAGCCTTAAAAGCAATCCAGGATGGATTGTCATACCAAGTCAAAGAAAATATGAGGCACTACAAATCTGCTAAAGAAATATGGCTCCAACTAGAAAATTGTTATCATAATGAAGCATAAGAAGAAGATAAATCCTATCAAAGTAAGGAACAAGAATCAGATAAAGAGGATTCATGTCATAATAAAGAACAAAACTCAGAAGAAGATAATTCTTATCCAAATAAGGAACAATATAAAAAAAAGGATAATTCCAATCAGATTGAAGAATAGAATATAGAGAAAGAGATTTATAATTAGAATAAAATGTAGGATTTGATGCAAACCCCATTCATCAACAATGAAGACTACTACATCAAGTAATTAATGAATGCCTCAGTATTCACCAAAGAAAAACTATTAGATTTTAAGAATGATGTTATAACTACATTTGAAGTGATTAGTATGGAACCAACAAATAGTCTATATATTGAAGTTACTAGAGATGTTCTTGAACAACTTGAATACACAGTTGTGTGCACTTTTGAAGAGTTAGAGAAAAAGAAAAAAAAATATATGTTGCTACAACAATAGTTAGATCAATCTAACCACAAAGAGCATGAACACAAGTTTCAACTAGAAAACAAAGAAGAAGAGATCAAAAGTTTGAAAACTGAAGTTGTTAATCCAACATAAGAGATGGAACTGGAAGAATTAAAGACGCATGACAAAAAAAAAAAGCACTAAAAGAAACAAAATAATTGGTTAACAGTCTAAAAAATCAACTTGAGGAAACTAAAGAAAGTGAAGAAGTCCTGAAGATCCAGTTAACTAGGAAAGAAAATTATTACCACATGTTGGAATTGAAAATCATCAACTTCAAAAAGATAAATGAAAGTACTAATGCATATATAATGACTCAAATTGAAGAAGCTAAGAAAAAGGAAGAAGCCCAGAAGATCCAATTAAGTAAAAAGGAAGAATCATGCCAAATGTTGGAATTAGAAGCCATCAACCTCAAAAGGTTTCATCTAGAAAATGAGGAAGAAATCAAAATATTGAAAACTAAAGTTTTTTATCTAACAAAAGATATGGAAGAATTGAAGACATATGAAAAAAATATTAAATAAAAAGAAGTCTTGGATGAGACAGAAGAAATAGTCATCAATCTAAAGACTCAACTTGTACATGCTAATAAAGTGGAAGAAGACCTAAAGATTCAGTTAAATAAAAAGGAAGAGACATGTCACACGTTGAAATTGGAAATAGTCAATCTCAAAAAGATGGATGAAAAGACAAATAAATTTGTCAAATTCTAGAATATCTCAACTATTGTAGATAAGATTTGGAACAATCAAAGATCAACTCATGACAAAATTGGTCTTGGATACAGTAAGAAAGAAGACAGTGACAAGTGGAGCACCATTTACAATCATCATAAAGGATCATCCTTCTCAAATGGAAAGGGTGCAATCAAAAACCAATTACAAGCCATGAACTTTGTTAAGGAAGGAACCTATAGAAGTAAAAAGGAACAAGAAAAAAAGACAGATCTCATGAGTCAAAATAAATTCAAGAATGGAAACACCTTCAATAGTTATTGCTTTTCTTGTCATAACTTTGGCCATAAAGCAATGAATTGCAAAAAGCTAGAGAAAGGATATACAGGAAAATCCAAAAACCCAATTAGATGTTGGAGATGCAATTTTGTTGGGAATACAACAAAGTTTTGTCATACAATGAGATGTTATAACTGTGATAGGTTTGGACACAAATCCCAAAGCTGCAAGAGTTCAAAAAGTCAATCCTTAAATAAGTCATTCAATTCAGGGAGAAAACCTAATAAAATTTGGAAGAAGAAAGGAGATGACAAATCTCCAAAAACACAATTATAAATAAAAGGTCCAAAAAGAAGAATATCTCATAGAAAGATATGGAGAAGAAAATTTGAAGGAGAAAGCAAGAAAGATGATCTTGAATTTGAAAATGAAGAAATTAATAACAAGAAAATGATGGGTGAAGATCCTAATAAGGAATGTGAAATTCAATATGAAATAGATCAAGCTTGAGAAAGGGAAGTCCCTATAGAAGAATATGACACAATTGTGCTGATGTCATAATCATTATCTAAAGAAAGAAAAACCATTGATAGGGGGATTTGTAGAATATAAGAAGGAGAAAATGGAAAAAAGTAGAGCATCGCCTTAGGGGGAGTATAACCTCATAGGGAACAAGAAAATATCCCTTTTGTCACTTTTGTAAAAATGGGAGAACAGAAAAAGTAGCAGAGAAGGTCAAGGGGCATCAATCAACAAAGATCAATTGATATTAGAAAAGATCAATTGATAACAAAATTGGTATTAAATCAATTGGTATCAATCCTCAATTGATATTCCTGTGAAATATCAAAGAAGAATAAGAAGCAGATCAAGAAGATCAGTAAGATTCATACTCTTGTTCTATTTGACAAAGGAAAGTTAGTAAAACTCAGGGGGATTATTTTGGTTATCAAATAAGAAAGTAATTAGATTATGTTTAAAAGACTTGGTCACTACAAATTGGTATCACTACAAGTTAGTATGAAGAAGACTACTTATTTGAACACAAATATTCCAATGGACTGAGATAAGAAGTCAGTAAATTCAGAGGAGAGAAAAATAGTCAGAGCCTCACTCTTTTTCATTGATGTCAAAGGGGGAGAGAAGAAGTAAAACAAATTTAAGCAGAAAATAAATTTGACATTACATAGAAAAGGAGATCAGTAATAAGGGGAGAAAAGATGCAAACTAATTTTGTTTTACATATATGTTTCCCTCAATGAAAAAGGGGGAGATTATTGGCATTGTTGGTTATGTGTTGTCATTGATGGCAACATGATTCAGTCATGAACAAAGTTATACAGTTGGCATTAGTGTCAGGATGGCCAATAAGGTTTGTCCATGTGTAATGAAGGGTCATTGATGGAAATATAATGCAACAAAGCAACAAGGCTAAAGTTTAGGAGAAAAATCATTTGGTAAATGTCATCGATGTAATCTTCGATCATTGTCAAGGATCGATGATATTTGTTATATGTACATTTTCCAAATCTCAGAAGAGATAATTCTTTTGAATTCACGCAGGATATCAGGTTTCAT
The DNA here is from genome assembly GCA_032191745.1 of Picea mariana. Lineage (NCBI taxonomy): Eukaryota > Viridiplantae > Streptophyta > Pinopsida > Pinales > Pinaceae > Picea > Picea mariana. The sequence goes on along the minus strand of JASDQU010105511.1, from coordinate 40,529 downwards.
AAAGATATTTTTATAGGAGACATCGATCTAACAAAATAATAGATCATTACCGTCAAAGGATGAATTCAACATAAAGCCACATCAACCGTCAGATCTGGGAGTTGCAGAGGAAGATTATCGAATCAACATCCGATTAAGTCATGACCATAAGATCTTAGTGAAGGAAGATCAGCGACGGGGAGCCATTGCGTGATTCAAAGGACGTGTTAACGTTCACATAGATTTTGGTTCTACAATCCATGATGATCGTCAATCATCACCTGCCAACAAATCGATGGCTCATATTGGTCCATCCGGCAATGTGCATCTTCCATTGCGGAACTCGATGATGGTTCTAAAGGTCTTGTTAGTTGGGACTCTATAATCATCCCTGATCATAGATCTCCACATCGGTTTAATCACGATCGTCGATCCTTGATGATACATTAGCACCCAACATATTGGAATGAGGTCATGGCCCTCGATCACATGGGTCAGAGTTAAATATCCTTCGGGATAGATCTTAGGGAAGGTATTGATGCCTCTAAAATAAGCACTTGGTTGTGTAAGTGGTCCTATGACCGAAGAGATTGCTAAATGGGAGGAATCCGGAGGACCAGGTTTGCACCCCTCGGTCATGGGTTATGAACACAAAAGATGTGAAGCGCTAGAAAAAAGAGAATAACCTGAAGGCCAAAGCCCCAGAGTAAAAAATTCTCGTTGATCGTCGGATTAGGAAATCTAGTCAACCATTGATCTAGAGTAACAACTATCAGAGTGCGTTCAACTCTGGCCTTGACCTACTCTAGCAATAAACAACTCAGATGAGCCAAGAACTCCCGAACTTTGGAGTTTCAAAATAAACAGAGGCCATGGGATCAAAACAAGAAAGATCTACGGTGATAGATTTATTCAACACTTCTCCAATTCAGGAGGATTAGATCGAAGTCTCAAAAGTGTCATATTCCCAAAGCAACGACAACTGTCAGATCAATAAGAAAATTCAGTTGAACCTATGACCGTTAGATCCAGGAGGAGGAAGTATGACACATCCGGATATCCACGTCAACAAGACCATGCCAACAAGGACACATGGCGCATTCCGACAGTGAGAAGTGTCAAGGTCTAGTTGGCACTTTAGATATACAAAATTGACAAATATAGGTGACACATGGCAACCACTCGGCTAGTGCCATGTCAACAAATATGTCAGAAATCTATGTCACTCCAGGAGTAAGTACTTCAGGGATATACAGTTTCTACTACCAGCAAATACTTGAAGCATTGAAGGCTGAAGTTAATGATGGTCATTGAACTAAGATATTTCTGGATCTCTTGACCATTGATCAAGTATAGTGGAAGGATAGAGTAAGCATAAATCACGAAGTAACGGTAATCGTTGATCTAATTCAGGAGCATTCTCGACCGTTGATCAAGTACAGTGGAAGGATAGAGTAAGTGTAAATCATGAAGTAACGCTAATTGTTGATCTGATTCGGGAGCTGTCTCAACCGTTGATCAAGTACAATGGAAGGATAGAGTAAGCGTAAATCATGAAGTAATTCTAACCATTGATCTACTTTGGGAGCGTTCTCAACCATTGATCAAACATAGTGGAAGGATAGCGTAAGGGGAGGTGTTGACCGAAAACAAGCGGTCACCACCGCTTTATGACTTATTCAATAGGTTATCACTCTGGAGGAATTGAACTACTTCAGAGTTCTAGCAACATAGAGTCTCGGAGTAACGAAGCTCCGAAATAAGATATGTAAATTTGAAGTTTATGGACACATGTCAACTCAATATTAATAGAGTATACACACTTCAGTGAAATTTAGTCTGGGAGAATTGGAATTTTATAAAAAGAAMAAAATCCCTAAGCCACAAAGTACCGGAGGAAACAACAACCATCCATCTCATGATTGAATCCCAACCATTGGATAAGGATAAGAAATTGTGAGAAATRAGTCCTTTAAAAGAAYGATCAGACCATTGATCTGAAATTGTGATTAACGATGAGGATCAAAAYCATGAATTGAAGTTGCTCGAGATATAACACTCTGGAATATATCKCTTTAGAGATAAAAATAATTTGGTGAAGAGAAGAAAATTTCTGGAGCATCAAAGCTCRGAGAACACGGTCCCAACACTGGACATATGGGGGCTAAAAAGAAAAAGGGGAAGAATTATGAAGCATGAAACATTGGTCTCATGATAGAGGAATAACGGTGAAAGAAGAGGCAATGATTAAATTAATAAGCYCGTGCTTTTTCGCATATGGTCATATGAAAAACATGGTTTGAAGGAAGCGCCTTTGCAGAACTCAATTTCTGCAACATTTGCAGCGACAAGGTTTTTACCCAGAACAAAATAAATGAAAATTAACAAGGGATTTGAAGTCTTTAAATCAAACTATTAATGATAATAATAATAATAGAAATTATTATTATTAATTCAAATGAAGAGGTGTATGAATATGTGTAATGGTTCAAACAAATGAACATAATGCTTCAAACTCGCACCTATTGGGAGAATATATAAACAAAGAAGTATGGTGAACAACTAGGTAGTTGAATTTGTTGAAGTATATATATTTATATATAATGGATTGAATGAAGGTTCATTCTATCAAGTTGGTGCCTACTTACAAGATGGGTCTTGTATGAGGATTGGATTCCTCACATCTTAGTTGAATCTGAGATCAACAAGCTGAGACTTGTTATGAGGGTTGGATTCCTTCTTTCTCAGTTGGATCTCAGAACTACAAGCTGGGTCTTGTAATAGAGAGTTGGGTCTCTCATAATTGTTTGAAGTTGAATATATTCAAAGATTGATCTTATGTATTCATTCAAGTTAAATAAATAAATAAAATATTTATTCTTTTATATATTGGTTGAGAAATTGAAATAAATATATGTTGTTCAATTAATTTATGAAAAGTGGAAAATTGTCCAAAGTTTTGTGACACTGATTCATCCCCCCTCTCAGTGTTAAGTGTACACTTCAACAACAACATAGACTTAGAAAAACCAATTTAATGGACTCTCTTTAATTCTACTACTCAAAACAATAAAATGAGTTCACCATTGAATTCCTTGCGAAATTATGAGAAATTTGAGTATAAAGTCAACCAAATTTTGAATAGGCTCAATTTCACCTTATTTACACGCCAAACGATGCACTATGGTGCTCATTAATGACAATATGGACTAATAATTTTACAAATGAACTATGATCATAAAATAGACCTCAAATTCATATTTGCAAGAAAATGAGAAAAATGAGTATAAAGTTTCCCAGGTCCAGTGATTATACCTCATGGCATGCATGTTGGACAACACCATATTTGGTTCCTCTTCTTACACACAAATCTATGTGTTCATACCTCAGGATCCATGTATGCATTGAACTCTGCACCATCTTGGGATCTGTGCCCTGGGTCTGTGTGAAAACATGGCAATTCACACCTATTACATAGGTCGCGGGCCCTTATCTCCCCATCCGAAACTATAGGAAAAAAATATTAATTAGTTGGGGAATCCCATAATAAGGGGTTCCATTGGCATATTGGTTAAGCCATTGGCGATATATTTTTTAGGTCAATAGTTCAATCCCCTCCTGTTAGCGATAAAAAATACACTGGTATTTTTGGAGTGTTTTTCTGCATTTACGCTTATTTCTAAACTTTTTGGCAAATGTGTACATCTCCAATTTCCCAATCAACCTTGAAAAATCTCCTATTGATATTTTTTACTTGAGAGTCTTGTTAATCTCTCTTCAACCTGCATTACAAAAACAGGATAAATGTTACCTAGTTCATAAACCTAGATGTATTAGATTTTATATGTTCACATGCCAATATGCACTTTTTTTATGAAGTGGTGGGTGCTCAAAGTGATTCTAAGACCTAAGCCATATCGCAATAAAATTACATGCCTAAATTCTTATGTCTAAGTCTTGATTCTTGTCATACCAAACCTATATTCTAGCCTCTTGGATTTGATGGTTTTTAGCCAAAATTTTAGGGACCCATGAGCCAAGCCACATGTTCACATATGCCAATTCTAGGTCTGCATATCAAGTGCGTTCAACACAAATCATAGTGCATAGTCACATTCCCAAGCTATGAGATAATCCCTGATTCAAGTTACAATTCGACACATAAGGCCCAAGCCAAAGCTCGAGTTCGCATGTCACAACACACATAAACTAAAAAAAGCTAAGCGCTAGTCCTAGCTACATACATCACTCATTTCATCGAATAATTAATGTGCTAAAATATTGTAGGTGTTAAGTGTATTTATTTGGATGAATAAGATTTCTCAGGGCACCACGATGAAGACCCACAAACATGGACAATCTGTAGGTGCCCTAAAAATAAACTAAGGTCATGAACATTTGACAACAATATGATAGGTGCAGATGATAGAGTGCCGAGAAGTATTATCAAAGTATCAACAAAAATCGAGCCACTGTATTTTCCACATATGAAATCCTAGCTACATTGATGTGCGATTCATGGTCAGTTTTTTCATAGGACATTATAGTTCAGAAGGTGGGTAACAAGCTATTCTTTGACAAGAGAGATGGGTCTCGGTTGGATTGGTTGTTTGCAAACGAGACATCCTAGGAAACTTTGCAAGAGACAGAAGAAGATATCAGTTCTGCACATTATAATGACAGACAAAACAATTTTAATTTTCCATATCTGCCTGTTATAAACCTTTTTGAAAGAAATGGAGATCAGGATCATTGTCGATACCTGTAAGTAGATTCGAGTTCCAGGATTGATGGTCTCATGCAAAGAAACCAAATGTCATTCCTATGATGTTAATGTTTTATTGTTGAAACCTCAGTGTCTACTTCTGCAAAATATGATACATTAAGTCTTGGGCATCATAACTTACCACCAATTTTTGTATGACCCGAATAGGTGCCTTGTGGAGCTGTGGCATCGATGTATTATAAAAATGGAATTGCTCATGTTGAACAAAACTAACTTTTAGATGCCATGTCATGTCTGGAGGAGGTTTTCTAAGGATTGGCAAAAGATGAATCCTTAGGAGTTGACATTAAATCTCAAGCTTAAATTTGTTCGCAGTACAAGATTTTTGTTTTACTACTTCAGGAAATTACTCGACTACAACAGGTGAAAGGGCCTAGTGTTGTCAGTACAAAGGAGGAAATGGCTAGATTTTCTCGCCATCTTGGTTCTAAAAGTCAAAACAAAACTCTTATTCAGTTGAAGAAGAAACATAACAACATCTAGATGTCAGTTTGGGTTCTATAAATGTTCATCATCGTCCAAGAAGGTTGTTGAAGATGTTGAAGACCTAGATAGGGACAGATATTCACTCCCTAATAAATAGGATCTAGATCCTAGGTTTCTGGATGATGATGAACAATAAGAAACTTGGAAAATACAATTTTGGCACTTTGAAGGAGCTTTACAAAGCCTTCTTTTTCGGTGGCTATTCGGTTTTACACAGGCATCTTCAGCTATCTAAAAACAAATATTTCGGTGGCTAAGGCAAGTATCCACAGAACCTGTAAGCCACCGAAAGCAGAGCTTTCGGTGGCTAACAAATTTGAATTTTGGATTTCTAAGACACCGAAGGCACAAACAAGGCAGAGAGGCACTATTTTTGCACAGATCCAATTTTTCATGATTCTCTTGGCACGAGGAAGGTTTCTCATGATAGATAATAATTAAAGGCATCAAGATTAAGGTTCTTTTTCAGTTTTCAAGATGCCCAGCAAGGTGGAAAAGATTAAGAGCGCCACCTATTTTTGGCAAAAAAATGTCTTTTTGATAGAGGTGGAAATTTCGACCTCCATCAGCCTCTAAAGATCTATTATAGCTATTGAAGACTATGAAGGACATGAAGATAGTTGAGATAAGGAGTTGACCTAGTAAATAGAATCTTTTCCTATTATCTTGAAACTGTTTTTGACTTTCTATTTTATCCAAATTTGATCTAGTTTTTTAGGATCTGGATATCTATTGTAAAGGCTATAAATCCAAAGACATTTGAAGAGGTAAAGGGGGTTTGAGTATGGATACAGAGACCTTGAGGCTATTGTAATATACTTTCAGATATATAATTCAAATCACAGTTTCCTTTCATTATTGATATCATATGGCTATTACCTTTCTCTTTCTATACTTTGATTCAAGTTTGTCTTAACTACTAATGACTGTTCATAAGCTTGATTTAATTATAATCTACACTATCTTATTTGACCCATCACATGTGTGTTTTGGTTAATAAGCATAGTTTTCTTCATCCACCAGTTTTGCTATCTATCTGATCATTAATTCTTGAAAGAATTGTCTCATTTGTTTATATACATTTGATTGTCTTGATACCAATCTAGTAGGTCACTTATCCCATTTGATCCACACATAAATACAAAAACAATTACACTTTAAGTTACTAGGCTTCTTCAAGATACAACCTGAGAAGGACTCCTGGAGAGATAACAAATTGGCCTTGTTGCCGAGGAAAGGAGTTTGAAACAAAGTTTCTCTGGGAGACGACGTAGTTCTAGTCTTTGATGATAGACAAACTCTGGACATATTTTAGGTTGTAATCATCTATCTGGCGACTCCATGAAGGACAGATTTAGTGGTGAATGCAATGTTCTAAAATCTGTTGGCGACTCCACTGGTATGAAATGAACCAGATCTTAGTGAAGAGGTATGCATTTTTTGATTTCTCAAGTATTTTTGGTTACCCTAATGCAGTGCCTAGTAGAGATGAATGGGAACGTAGTATTCCTAGATTTTGAGGAGAAGAGTGGGAAGTACCAGCTAAACACTTGATGGATTTTCATGACTTTATTCATCGGCTTGAAATTGTACATGAGGATGTTCAAATTAAGCTTTTTAGTTTTTCATTAGAGGGAATTGCTCGTGATTGGTACCGGTCTCTTCCTATTTCTAGTATCATCTCTTTGGCAGATTTTCATGCTGCTTTTCATGTGTTTTGTAAAGACAAATTTCCAGCTGATCTTCTATATCCCTAACATTGTCATGAATTCAATTTATTGAATAAAGAACTAAATATTCATGAAGATTTTGCTGTAGTAGAAGATAGCTCTCATTATGATCGAGATATTGATGATCTTAGGGATATTAACCATAATGTAGATGCTTTTGACATTGTACTAAATACATCTACTGTCTTAGATTGTCATGAAGATCAAATTGTTCCCTTTGAAAATTTAAAAGACGATGGGCAGATTGAAGGAACAACATGTAATAGTTTTAAATTTACAGGAGATACTAAGGGCAGCCCTTAGTTTTCTAATTTACAGATCAAACAATGTCAGCTGTGATAGGCCAGTGTATCATCATGATGAATTCAAATTACAGAGATATGGTGAAGAGGAGCAAAAAGGTTTAGATCAACAGTTGAGCTTGCATTTTCCTCTGACAAACGGAGAAGAATTCACATTCAACATCGATATCAGTGAGGGCAGCCAACATCACTTCAATTTTCAGTTGAAACATTGTTATGAAGAGGTATTTCTTTGTGACATTTATGACCCTATTGAAAACTATTTGGAATCTATGAGTAGCATATATGTTAAAGTATTTTTGTCAGATGAAAATTGGCTTTATCATCTGTTCAAACCACTTTTTTGTTGGCTATGCATTCCATTATTTTTCAGGTCAAGATGAAGAACATGTTCAGTAAATCAGTTTTGATATGGCTTCATTGGAAGCATGAGCTTACTTGATTAATAAGTAGTAAAATGGTTAGAGTAGGAGTAAATAAGAGAATAGGCTCTTCATATGAGAAAGTAGATCATGTTTAGTTGTTGGTTTTCTTGAATAAGAAGAGCAAGCTACAGGTTTACAGGGGGTCAATTATAAAGGCCAGATAACTCCATGCCCAATGGTAAGGGCAAATGAAACTAATAGGTTCTTGGAAACCTTGCAGGGAGGTCTCCATCCCAGTTGGAGCTAGATGTTAGCGATAAAAAATACACTGGTATTTTGGGAGTGTTTTTCCACTTTTCACGCTTATTTCTAAATTTTTTGGCAAATGTCTACATCTCTAATTTCTTAATCAACCTTGAAGAATATCCTATTGATCTTGTTTACTTGAGAGTCTTGTTAATCTGTCTTTAACCTGCATTACAAAAACATGATAAATGTTACCTAGTTCATAAACCTAGCTTTATTAGCTTTTATATGTTCACATACCAATATGCACTTTTGTTATGAAGTGGTGGGTGCTCAAAGTGATTCTAAGACCTAAGCCATATCACATTAAAATTACATGCCTAAATTCTTATGTCTAAGTCTTGAGTCTTGTCATACCAAACCTATATTCTAGCCTCTCGGGTTTGATGGTTTTTAGCCAAAACTTTAGGGACCCATGGGCTAAGCCACATGTTCACGTATGCCAATTCCAGGTCTGCATATCAAGTGTGTTCAACACAACGCCTAGTGCATAGTCACATTCCCAAGCTATGAGCTAAGCCCCGATTCAAGTTTCAAGTCGACACATAAGGCCCAAGCCAAAGCTCAAGTCCACATGTCACATCACACATAAACTAAACAAAGCTAAGCGCTAGTGCCCAACTACATACATTACTCATTTCATTGAATAATTAATGTGATAAATGATTGTAGGTGTTAAGTGTATTTATTTGGATGAATAAGATTTCTTAGGGTGCCACAATGAAGAGCCACAAACAGGGACAATGCGCGGGTGCCCTAAAAATAAGCTAAGGTCATGAAAATTTGAAAACAATATGATAGGTGCAGATGATAGAGTGTCGAGCAATATTATCAAAGTATTGACAAGCATTAGGCCACTGTATTTTCCACAGATGAAATCCTAGCTACATTGATGTGCGCTCCATGGTCAGACTTTTCATAGGACATTGTAGTTCAGAAGGTGGGTAACAAGTTGTTCTTTGACAAGAGAGATGGGTCTTGGTTGGATTGGTTGTTTTCAAATGATACAAATTAGGAAACTTTTCTAGAGACATAAGAAGATATTAGTTCTGCACATTCTCTGAGTGTCGAGCCAACAAGAAGGAAAATATTGTATTATAATGACAAGAAAAACAATTTTAATTTTCCATATCTACCTGTTATAAACCTTTTTGAAAGAAATGGAGATCATGATGGTTGTCGATACCTGCAAGTAGATTCAGTGTCGAGATTGGCAGTCTCACGCAAAGAAACCAAATGTCAATCCTATGATGCTAATGCTTTATTGTTGAAACCTTAGTGTCTTCTTCTGTAAAAGATGATACATTAAGTCTTGGGCATCCTAACTTACCACCAATTGTTGTACTACCCAAACAAGTGCCTTGTGGAGCTGTGGCATCGAAGTGTTATAAAACTGGAATTGCTCATCTTGAACAAAACTAACTTTTAGATGCCATGTCCTGTCTGGAGGAGGTTTTTTTAGCATTGGAAAAAGATCAATCCTCAGGAGTTGACATTAAAGCTCAAGATTAAATTTGTGCGCAGTACAAGATTGTTTTTTTAATACTTTAGGAAATTACTCAACTACAACATGTGCAAGGGCCTAGTGCTGTCAGTATAAAGGAGGAAATGACTAGATTTTCTCGCCATCTTGGTTCTAAAAGTCAAAACAAAACTCTTATTCAGTTGAAGAAGAAATATAACAACATCCAGATGTCAGTTTGGGTTCTAGAAGTGTTCATCATCATCCAAGAAGGCTGCTGAAAATGTTGAAGAACTAAATAGGGACATATATTCATTCCCTAATAAATAGGATCTAGATCCTAGGTTTCTGGATGATGATGAACAATAAGAAACTTGGAAAATACAATTTTGGCACTTTGAAGGAGCTTTACAAAGCCTTAATTCTTGGTGGCTATTCGGGTTTACATAGGCATTTTCAGCTATCTGAAAATAGAGATTTTGGTGTCTAAGGTAGGTATCCATAGAACCTGTAAGCCACCAAAAGAAGATCTTTTGGTGGCTAACAAATTTGAATTTTGGCTTTCTAAGCCACCAAATGCATAGACATGGTAGAGAGGCACTATTTTTTCACAGATCCAAGCTTTCATGATCCTCTTGGAATGAGGAATGTTTCTCATGACATATAATAATTAAGGGCATCAATATTAAGGTTCTTTTTCAGTTTTCAAGATGCCTAGCAAAGTGGAAAAGATTAAGAGTGCCACCTATTTTTGGCAAAAAACTATCTTTTTGACAGAGGTGGAAATTTCGACCTCCATCAGCCTCCAAATATCTATTACAGTTGTCGAAGACTATGAAGGACATGAATATAGTTGAGATAAGGAGTTGACCTAGTAAATAGGATCTTTTCCTATTATCTTGAAACTATTTTTGACTTTCTATTTTAAGCAAATTTGATCCAGTTTTTTAGGATCTGGATATCTATTATAAAGGCTATAAATCCAAAGACATTTGAAGAGGTAAAGGGGGTTCGAGTCTGGATACAGATACCTTGAGGCTATTGTAATGGAATTTTAGATATATAATTCAAATCACAGTTTCCTTTCATTATCGATGTCAGATTGCCATTACCTTTCTCTTTCTGTACTTTGATTCAAGTTTGTCTTAAATGCTAATGACTGTTATCTCATTTTGTTAGTTCATAATATTGATTTAATAGTAATCTACACTATCTTATTTGACCCATCACATGTGTGTTCTGGTTAAAAAACATAGGTTTCTTCATCCACCAATTTTGCTATCTATCTGATCATTAATTCTTGAAATCATTATCTCATTTGGTTATATACATTTGACTGTCTTGATACCAATCCAGTAGGCTAGTTATCCCATTTGATCCACACATAAATACAAAAACAATTACACTTTAAGTTACCAGGCTTCTTCAAGATACAACCCGAGAAGGACTCCTAGAGAGATAACACCACCGACCTCTGGTCTTTTCGTTGTTTTGTTATATGGTTTGTAATGATATAATATATATGGTATATGGTGTGGATCGTTGTTAACTCATCGTGGGAATAAAGGTCATGGCCACACATTTAATTACATATAACTAGGGTCACGGGCTTAGGCCCTCAACCCTTTTACCTTCGTTTGAACCTTTGACTAAGGTTAAACACATGTGGTGCCATGTATTGTTAAGAACTAATGTGCGGGCGCAATGGTAACAAAGGTTTGTGTAAGGCTTTAGAAGGTCAAGAGTTCCATCCTATGGAGTACCATATAATTTAACATAACCTTAACCATTAGTGGCCAATGGGAGGTCACCATGTGGTGACCTCTCATTGGTCTATCTGTGCCACATGTCAAGAAACGATTAGTCCACCTATATGTACGGATGCAAAATACCTTCCTAGTCAGTGTATGGTCATGTCGCGTGGAACCTTGGGTTGTGGCCACGTCATCTCCATATGTCCTATACAGTCATGCCATGTGTCACACTTATAATGGTGACGCGTGTCATCTTGACCCCTTTGAATTTGAATTTTGACCTAATTGACTTGGAATTTGATTGGCCATATCTTTTGCATACGAACCCCGTTCGAGGCAATTTTTATGTCGTTGGAAGGTTATCATCAAGCTCTATGCATTGATGGAATTTTAAAGAGAATTTTGAATATTTGAATTTTTAGCTTTTATGGATCCTCCTAGACCTCTATGAGCATTCCTTAGATCCTCCTAGATAAATGATGTACCTCATTTTGATTTGTGGTCAAGTTTTATTTGCATTACTTGGTTGCAACTTATATCTTTTTCTTCATGGCCTTAGCAAACTTAGTGGTTTGTTTGATAATTTGCAAGGCCTTTGGTTTCTTTTGTTGTTCAAATTATATTTTTATGTCCATTGTCTCTTTCAACTTTTGTTTTTGTTTTTGCATCTACACCACTTCTTTCTACACCTATTCTACTATATCTTCTAGTGGGGCTTCGAGTGCCAAATATCCAATCATTGCATCTTCTTTTTAGAGTGATAGCCATATTTTCATGTATAGGATTCCAACATATTCAATATCATCCATGATTTAATTCTTTTCTCACCATAGAGTATTTCATTCCTCCAATGTGTTGTTCAGATGTACTTATAATGGGTTATTCTCTATCTTCAACTATGCCATGTCACTTTCCATTCGAGGTAACCTATGACTAATATCACTCCTAGAAATGAAATGTTGCCTTAACAGGTCTTCAATCAGGAATTGGATGACATGAGAGGGTTGTGATGCTTGGGAATTTAGTGGCATTATGGGGTACATGGGAGCCAGTGGATACTCATTGATTGCTAATGTACTCAATAAACTATGGGCTTCATTATAGCCTTGTTCCATAGTTGCACCCAAATGAATAGTTCAATTTCTAGCAAGGTTCTTCTAGCAAGCATACATTAATGCAAATTGGTACTCCCTATCATGTGCAAGATATGAAATCATTTGTGGTTTCGTTATGTAATCCAACATAGAAACTAAAATCCTAGGTAGATTATACAACTACATGGACATAATTGAAATTTTTTATTCAAACATATGGCCTGCATATTGAGGTGAATCCTCCATCTCCTCATCCTTCTCTACATCATTTTCCTCTATGTATTATTCTTACTAGTTAGACTCACCAGTCAAGTCTCTATCTTATTGCTTGTGTTATTAATCTATGTTGTCTCTACCAATGGAAATGAACATGGTTTGATATTTTCTACTTATTCTCTCTCAATTTTGTTTCTCCTAGCGATGACATTCATTGTATCCATGCCTTCCACCATCCTATTTTTTTTCCTATGTCTTCTAATCCAAATATGATTCTTAAGGATCCATATTGATGGGATTATCTCCTATTGGAGAATGGTCATCTTGATTAGTTGTGATATCAGATATGACCTTCAGGACCATTTATTTTTTAACTTGTAAAATTTGGGTTATCAAAGGAATAGGCTGTGTTGATGAAGATCTTACTAGCTTTAGTTGTTATGAAGTCCCTACCCAGATGTCTTTAAAAATCAAGGTCATTTATTAGACCACAAATGATTAGTTGATGGGTCATGTCTGGGGCTAGATGAGAGCAATGATTCTTTTTTAATAGGGTTTTTGTTAATAGTCATACTAATTATGTCACCTGAGTTGTACTCCTTCATCAATCCAACTATCTTTTACTATAGTGAGAATTTAAGGCATTGGAAAGAGTGGCTTTGTTGTGCCACTAGTAGCGCTAGATGTGTAGAACACCCCGCCACTAAATTCAATGATTTCCAGACCTCCACTTATTTTATTTTTCTTCATTGTTCAAGTATACATTGGATGGGTCGCATGTCATGGTAACATGAAGAAGTTTCCTTTCTATATTGTGTTGGCCATGACTCCTAGCCATATTTTTACTTCATTTGTAATAGTTGTGGTTGTGAGGATGAAGGGTAGAGGGTTTTCTTTCATAGTCTATATGCCTTCCATAATTGGCTTTATGTAGTTGTTGTCCCTGGTGGTTTCAAACTTTATCCACTTCTCATAATGGTTGATAATTTATATGGGGAACTAGGGTAGATTCCTAGTTACCTCCACCATTTTTTTATACCAAGTAATGAATGCCTTGTTGTTGGACTCCATGTGATAATTCTCCTTTCTAGCTCTCCATGTAATGAATGTTGTTGAGATTAGGCCTTTCTCTAGTTGATTGAGCTAGAAACCTTGTGGTGCTTCCCAATTGAACATAGAAAATCATAATATAAAATATTCATGGTTGAAAGCCAATGTCTTTGTATGGGATTTAGTGGTGGCCTCAATAAACTTATTAAATAAGAATCAACACTAGTTGAGGCATATAACTTTGGATTAATCTTCTGCTACTGAAAGGATATCGATATTTCATTGAACCTTATTTTATTTTCTCACTACCTAACAATCTATCATCTAGGCCATCATCATGAAAATAATGGATTTAATTGAGGAAATATCTACCCCCTTGTTTCCTCTATAGGTTCCATGCTAGGCATAAAAATCAAAATATTTGGCTTTATATACCCTCTTATGCAACTAGAATGTTGTATTGACATCTAGTCCATCCATGGAAAGTCTTATGAGGTCCCAAAAAATCTTCAAGGAGAAATCATAAGGTTGATCTAGCTAGATCTTACCATAGTTACCTATACTTAATGATAAGGATGATTGTACTTTATCGACCATCTCCATCCTTTTCCTCCCATTATCAATTTAAACCCCGTGCATGTAGTATTCCTATTGGATCTCCAGGAATAGCTTGACATCTATGAAATTTTGTTACATGATAAGGATTTGTTCCAACTTACCCTTGAATTATCCTCTATGAAGGACTCTGGAGTCGATGGGGTCATCCAAAACTACCTCCAATATTAGGTGAATGTTCACCTTCCTATTTTTTTTGTCACTTGGCCTCTTCTTATATAGATGATGAATAATCCTTGAATTATTTATTGAATTATTGTTTGTTGGTCTCCACTTTGGCACATATGCAATGACTTGTTTTCACTAGTTCTCAAGCACTTGTCTCTTTCTAAACTCTTCAATATGTAGAATGACCTACCAAGTTGGTGGAGTTAGCTTATATAGATTTCTACAATTGAACATTGCAGATCTAATTACCAAAAATTTGAAGTGTGATCATATCAAGTGGAATTTATGAACATATCTAAGTGAATTTACCACTAATTCCCTACCAAAAATTAAATGAATTATGCCATGATGTAATACATCAAGATATTAAATAAAACCTATCATTTACCCATTAATATGACTCTCATCCTTTTCACATTTATGACTCTTTTTATTGTTGATTTCACTCAACTAATATTAATGTAGCCCATATTGATTGACTTGATTCATTTCTTTTATTATAATGTAGCAATGCTAGAACACAATGATATGACTTGAGGAATATATATTTTATGACTTTCTTATTCACCTCATGGTTTAAAAAGAGAATTCCCCCCATGACCACAAAGGTGTTTCCCAACTCAAGAAATTTTAAGTTTTAAAGATTTCACTCTGATAGACTAGATTGACTAAACACTCTCTCAATCACATGGTTAAGATTTATTTGACTTACAATTGGACTAACTATCTCATTTGTAGGGTTGATACTTGTTGACTTGATCCACTAAAAACATTAGTAACAATAATATACAAATCTACCTTTCCAAGAGTGTCGCAACTTAACTTGGTGGATGGGTGAAGGGTTTTAATTGAGTGCCATTTACCCACCCCACCTAAAGTGTTCAATTTAGAAAAGTTAGTTGCACTACTCCCAAATCCTAGATATTCTTGACTATGAAGGGTCCTAGACAATACATTTGCAACTTGCCAGGACTCTTGAGGTATCTATTGTGTTATCACCTAATTGTTTATCACAAAGACATTCACTGATCACTATAACATAGCATCAATGGAAAACAACATAGCACAACAATGATACCTCATGACTACTTTATATCACCCCAAAAGAGTTTGGAAAAACTTTATAAATGTGGTTTTTCATACACTTGTACAACTTTCCTTCACTAACACCCATGCAACCTATGCAAAATTTCCTCCAAAATCCACACAAGTATGCTCATGCACGTGAATCCAACTCATTCAATGCATTTAAGAGGCCAATCCTATATGAATTACCTCTAGGATGATGTACATGAGAAATTTGAGATCATGCGAATCACTTTGGCCTCCCAAAATAGCCATCAAACAATTGGATCTTCATTTCATATAATTTGCTTTCACACTTGAGCTGGTTCTTAATGGAGCTTGGACTTTTCCTATAAATGAAATCCATGGGGTATCATCTGAAGAAAAAGAAAAAATTCAAGGTTATGTTGTAAGAATGACATTGAGTAATACTTGTCTTTCTCTCTCATGTCAATAATCCATAGCCCTCATGATTTTGTTATATTTTCCATGAAAGAACAAAGGCATTTCTTCATACACACCATTTGTGAGAGAGAGAGTTTCCAAGAAGCAAAAGGACCCATTTTAAAGAGAGTGTTGGAGCACACTTGCATCCAATAATTCTCCTTAGGTGTTGATATTCATGTTAAAATTCCATCCATTGGTAAATATATGCGTATTGTTGCTTCCTTCCATCTTGTTATTTAAATTTTATCTTTGTAGTTTGGTTCTTTGTTTGAATCTTTTGCATGTTGATCTATTTCATGTTTATTGCAATAGTACTCTAGTGATTTTTCTTCACACTAACCATTGTCTATTATATAGCTTGACAACCTAGATATAGAAAGGATATTTTGATCACCTTTGTAGAAAAATCAACCAAATATGTAACACACCCGACCCCTAAGTACCCTTTCTAGGGATGAGGAATCAAAATTTTTCTTACTCTAATCGTCTCAAATCATCTCTCTGAGGTCTCCATCCTCTTCTATTCAACTGTATCTCTCTAACAACTGCTATCAGACTTAAAACTAAGCTTTGGATTGCAAGTTATGGCCTCTCGAAGTTATTCGAGCATTACCAAACATGAGCTATGTGGCACCCACGTGGGTCTACTTCATTTGTACCATCCCCAAGTTCCTACATCCACAGGTGAAGTTCATCCATTGTCTAATCCAATGGTGGGACGTGGTCCTCATTTAACACCTAATCTAGAGGGGAGCTCAATGTTCGACGTTGAATGCTCCTTTTTCCTTCCTGCACGCATGTCCTCCAGAGTCCTGAATTCCTGAACTCCCGAAGGACCCTGAAATCTCACCACATGGCTCCGGCCTTTGGTCCTTTCAACCTATCCTCGACACTACATCCCAAACCTACGGAGTCCTGAAGTCCCGAACTTTCAAAGGGTCCACCCTCACACGTGGTGACGTACTAGACACGGAGGCAAGGACATGTGGGTCCTGAGTACTCCACCCTCCAAATGGAAGAAGAAATCAAGGGCCATGGGTGACACACGGAAAGGAAGAGATGACATGTGGCCCCTATAGTGGCCCCAATCATAAATGCCAAATCTGTTTTATACAGGAATACAAAATTTTCCAAGCATGAGCTTCCTTCTCATAATTCGTTTGGCTCTTGCAGTTGCAAGCATCACTGTTTATTATGGATTACAAAAATTCGATACCCAATACCATTATTCCTGCAATTTTCTCTACCTTCAATCAACCAAACCAATTGTTATCATATCATAACAATTTTTAACTATTAATTTCTCAAATCTATTTTATACAGGAAAATAAAATTTCCAGGCACAATTTTTCTTCTCATAATGTTTGTCTCTTGAAGCACTAGGCATTGGTCTTATTTATGGGTTTACATCCCTACCATATCCAAGACCATTCTTGTTGGAATTTCCTCAATATATACCTAGCCAAACAAATTGTCAGTAATTTTTAAATTCTAATTCTCAAATGGTTTTATACAGGAAAAATTAAATTTTCGGGCATGGTCTTATATTCACAATGTTTGGCTCTTGCCACAGTAGAGACCAGTCTTCCTTATGGGATTACATTATTTCCATATCCAAGACCACTCCACCTACAATTTTCCTCAACCTTCACTTATCCAAACAAACTATCAATATCTCATCTACAATATATATATATATATATATATATATATATATTCATGGCAACAATTAAAAAAATTCACAAAGTGATCTTAGAATTGATTACAACACCAATTCAATCACTTCCATGAATCCAACTAGTAACTAGTATGAATCCATCATCCTCTACACATGTATTATCAACCAATATTTTCTTTCTTCTAACCATCAATGTTTTTATTACTCGGTTCCCTCCACAGATATTTTATGTAATTCACCATTATGTAACTACTCTAACCTACAAATTTATTGTTGCATTATCTAACATATCCATAATTGTTCTCAAATTCATGATTTATCCATACTCACATCATTTCAGTTGTTATCATAATCATTTATATGTCATATATACATGCATTCAATAATTCATTTAATACCATTTGTAATATTTTCAACAGCTCCAAAAAGTGATCTCAGAATTGTAACAACCACAATTCAATTACCTCCAGCTAGTATTCATATTAAATATAATGCAGCTATCCATCATTATGTGTTTTCATCACCACATGCTCTTCATAATGTAACAAATAATTACCAATAAAATAACAAAAATCAAGGTGCTAATACGCATGGTCACATCTACATAATTCATCCCTACATTGACTACATAATACCACATAACTATGTCATACACTCTACCATGGTGAGTTGGAAGGTTTGTCCAATGCCTCAACACATCATCCAAACTCTTCCCAATACTGCCCAAATATTTGGATACCCTCATATTCAATCTATACAAAACACAAGGAAATAAAATTCCTAAGTGCTCTTCAGTGTCGGCAAAGAGGTTGCAGTCCAAACATCAACTATACAGGGGAATCCATTGAGCACTCACATGGTCCTATAGCCCTTCCATATCCAACCATATCATGGTCTCACACATGAATAACCCTATGGGTATTCATTGTTTTAGCAAGAGTATGTATTTTGACATGACCTGGTTATGATCCCATAACCAATCATAACAAAATATGCAATTAACATTTTATCTAAATGCATTCTAGCATGAAAAACATTTACATGCTCTAGGCCATCGGCCATTACATATCAATTTAAATCTTGTAAATTTAACTGAGGGAATTCTTACCTCAATTCCCTTCAACATTTATGCATCATAAGAAACTAAATGCATGCATGCATGGTTTTTATCAATCTACTTGATGTTATCCGATCAACTAGTATTTGTAGAAGCTCAAAGGCTCCCTCTTCCATCCTTTCGATTACCATTCCTACCATCCTCATGGGTCTTCACATGGATGGAATTCATATGTAGAAGCAACATCCACCTCTTTAACCATGTTATATAACTTTTCCTGAATACATAATCTATCAATAGTCATACTTAATCTACCTAACATCATGATTTCATAATAACAAACTATTCTAAGTCCACAAGCATGCCATATGCATATCAAAGAATGTACATATGCACAAATGCACATCCATATGCACCAAGCATTCACTGTTAGCATTCCTACTAATGCATCTAACTTCATTGTATTCATTATGTTTCAATTCACTTATTTATTTATTTTGTAGTTGGTTTTCCTTGAATTTCTTCATATCCTTGTTTCCTTGTGTGCTCTCTTTCTACTCATCTGCACTATTATTCTTTGGTATGCACACTTTCCAACCAAGTTCCACTTGTCCATTCTGCAATCCAACCAATGTGTTCTATTTGTAGCATCTTCTCTTAGACATTCATATCCAAAATTTACCTTTATGAAACATTCTAGAACCTAGGAATGAGGTAACTCAGAACATTCCATCACTCTACTACCACAATATCCTTGAGTCAACTTACCCATACTCTTTCTACATCCCTATTATTACTTCTAGTTGTCCATCTGATTTCCCAATTTTTTTTTCTTCTCTTCATTTAACAATTACATATAAATCCATACTTTTCCCACTTAAGACCATTCCCAATGGAAGTCTATTTTCATTAAGTGACACTTTTCAAGTGAAAGAACCTTCATTATTCTATCTCTAATTTCTATGCATTGGTATCATGCTTCCACTGTGAACTCTGATATTAGAAGTGGATTTCTTGATCTAAGTAATTTTAGACAAGTATTTAAGTCATAACTATAAAATCCTTCCGAGGAACTCATGTGCTTGACACGTAGAGATTATTCACACACCACCTCTTAAGCTTCTTGTTCTCTTTCACATCTAGCTTTGCAGCTATCTACACATCTCTACCTTCAAGTCTATGGAATATTACTTTTCCTTTATATGCCTATTAATGACATTCTTCATCTATTGGCTTCATGTCATATGTGAGGAGTCTTACTGTTGTGCTTGCAATTCATTTAGATTCTATAGTAGTTGACTAATAATTCTTTTGTTCCATTCTTCTTGAGTTTTTTATCCACTTTTCATTACTTGCATTGTATCTCTTTATTGCCTCATCCAAATTACACAAGCTTTGTCATGCTTCCATGACTCTGATATCCAATCCTAGGTTTGAATTTATTCAATTATACCTTTAATTCTTCCAAATCTGCAAGCAACCATTTTTGTTAGAATTGTGCATATTATTTAAAAAATGCCAATTAAAGCTACATGTCTTTTTTATGTTCAATTCATGAAGATTTATATTATAATTCTCTAAATTATAATAATTCTAGGTTATTATCCTATGAATCATATTTCCAACGAATATACACATGACTCATTCTGATCTATGAGCTGAAAGTTATGGCTTCCTGAAAAAAACCACGTTCACCCCATTTGTGCATTTTTTCCACTGGTGTAATTTTATTGAAATGTCAACTTCAATCAACTACAGAAGAAACTATGTCAGGAAATAGAGAATTTTTTTGATGATTTATAGATAATAATAATGACAAGGAATTCATAACAACTCTCATAATTGAAATCTGTTGCTCCAATAAAAAAATGCAACAATATGGAAATGACCATATTTGTTTTCACCCCTTTTTCCAAACTTGGAATTTTTAGCAAAACTGATTATCTCTCAATCTGTGCACTTCTGGAAAATTTTCACTAAACAAAAGTTGTTTTTTTTTTATGAGTGTATAAAATGTTGATGAAACAAAAAATTTCATCTTTCTTATCTGAGGTCACTTTTCCTCCTTTGAAAATCTCAAAAATCCCAAAAATCTGGTTCAAAATAATGGATTTTGACCTATTTAAGCATCTCCATTCAAATCCCCTTAGGATTTATTTAGTTCCTTCATAGGTTATTATTATATCTACTTGTTGGACACTCTTCATGAATTTTAGCTTAATATGGACCTCTGCCAATGATCTGGACCCAGATCTTTAAAAATCACTATTTTGCAATTTCTGACAAATCCGAGCAGAAATGGACAATTGTCCTCAATGTCACTTTTATATATCTCATCTCTGTGGAAAAAACCCATAAGTTTCATTTAGATCCAACTTAACATGCTTCAGTTGTGACCAAAATATGAAAATGGCTCCAAACTTGTTTTTTTTTAAACTGATGGACAATTTTGCCTATGTGGAAATCTTCACTGTTGATCTCAAATCAACATATATTTGGACCATTGATCTTCTTTGGAACCTATGCCCATTAGAAAAACTTAAATTGTTGGTTACGTGAAATCCCCGAAAATCATAGTCCAAAACTCTGTCGGACTTCATCCATCAAAAGCTTCAATTGGCGAGGTATGTTGATCCCTCTAAAACCCATGGTCTGAAGCACTCTCATAATCCTCTCATCGAAAAACCTCTATGAGAAAATGAAACTTCTCATGTTCCTTATCCCTTCCGAAATTCAAGCTCTGGTATCCTATTGGGCTCACTCTATCGGACTTGCTCATCAGAAACACTCATGAGCGAACCCTCTAATAACCTCCTTTTGAAGACTCTCGAAAACCATTCTTCCCAAAGCCATGCACCTAACTGCCACATGGAATTCTCTAATTCTCCCACTCTTGATGGAATTTCCTCTAACATGCCACATTGACATGGTGGCTTACGTGGAATTCACCTCCACCTTCGTCCCTTCCAAGACAATATGCTCGTCTAATAGATCAGATGGTCAAAAATCATGCCAATCAATGACCACGATCATATCGAAATCCAAAACTGCGCACTGGTTACCTTTTTCAAACTTACTTCATCAGAACTCTTTTGAATGATCTCTTCCAAAAAAACCTTTTTCTGAAAGAACATCTCTGCGATATCTAACGGCTAAGAATGAGCCTGAATGATTTGACAACTCTCATTCTTTAGGGCTTCTACCTTTAAGCTTCTCTTCTTTAGACTTCAAACTTATGTCTTAATTTAGGCCTTCCGAATCCATCCTTCTGAGAGATCTATGGCTAAGAATGGATCTCACTAATCTGACGACTCTTGTTATTTCAGGTTCATGTCATTGGACTCCTCCTTTAGGACTCAACCTCATGGACGACTCCAAGTCTTTTCTGACACTTCCTTTCTGAAGGCCTTTCAAGAACGTCCTACTTTGATCCTCTGTGACTAAATCTCAACTCTTGATTCTTTAGGTTGAATTAATCTAGATCGTCAGTCCACAAAACTACACAGTCGTTATGAAACTCACATGAATTCAACTTCCAAGGCAAAATTCAACTCTGCAACTGAAGATCGACTCCATAAATCACTTCTTTGACTACTTTAAAGAACTGAAGTTTGAAATCTTCTTAAACTTTGGGGATTTCACTTATGTTCTTCTCTATCAACATTATAGTACATAGCGATTAAAACTAAGGTGTTACATGAATCAATGTGTATAATTAATACCATGACAACCAAATAATTCAAACAACTAGGAGATGTTGCATACAACCTGAGTGGGCCTAATGGTTAAGAACATGTGTTTCCTCCTAAGAGGTCACAAGTTCAAATCTAGAGGGGGGTAGGGTATGTATACCTCTGTAGACTTTACCAGTCAAATCGTTGGGCGTAGGGGGTCCCTTGTCCCACAAAAAAGGGGGTCTCATACATCAATTTGATGTTTGGCTTGGCCGTGACCTTAAAAATAGATTATTATTATTATTATTGTAAATAAAAAGGGGTGGGGCCTGTTATATTACTTTAATCAAAATACAATAGCTGTTTGGGATGCCAGGTGTCCCTCCTGGATAGGAAACCGAGACAGCTGGGCATCCCTTACCATGTGTCACCCTAGTCGAAAAAATAACCAAATTCTTCATGCAACGTCCTGCCCGAAGAAAACCAGGACTTACAGTCTTGGAAATGTAACTGAGTATCATAAGCTAAAGCTAAGAAAACTGTAAGCTAGATGGCCTAAAGCTTAACTGATAACAAAACAAAAGCTAGTTCTAAACATCCATTGACCTGTTAGCTGGCGCACTTGTGCTGGTCCTCTGGGTTCTTCCATCCTGCTGGGAATGCATATGCACGTGCACAAGTTGGGCATTGTCGCTTCGGAAGGGTTTTGGAGTGAGACGCGAAAAGCATATCCAGTCTCTGGTCGATCCTCGCCAGTCGAAAGATCTGGTCGTCCAGCAGGCTTCTCATCTCAAAAATGAGGCTAAGGCACCCCCAGTCGTTTGAGAATGGCTGCTCCTGGCTATGGTTGTCGCTTGAATCCTGGCCGTGCACCTGTTGTTTATCCTGCGTCACCTCCCTCAGTGGTTCGGGGGGTAACTCCTCTACTATGTAGCAGGTGGGGTAGGGCTCTTCGGTGCAAGTGGCACTGGGAGCTGCCAGATTGCCTGCAAACGAAGGCCTTCTATCTTGACCAAAATCCAAAGGCGGGTTCCAATTCTCAGGCACTGTAAACAGCAGGTGCTCAGGGATTCTTTCCACTCCCCCTTACGGAATCTCTTCGTNTCCCTCAGTGGTTCGGGGGGTAACTCCTCTACTATGTAGCAGGTGGGGTAGGGCTCTTCGGTGCAAGTGGCACTGGGAGCTGCCGGATTGCCTGCAAACGAAGGCCTTCTATCTTGACCAAAATCCAAAGGCGGGTTCCAATTCTCAGGCACTGTAAACAGTAGGTACTCAGGGATTCTTTCCACTCCCCCTTACGGAATCTCTTCGTCCACATACGCCATGGGTGGCGTTCGTGGCTTCTCTCTTCTCCGTCGGGTTGCCATGGCTAAAGCTATTTCAAACTTATGTTTCCGCTATCGCCGAGATTCCACAGAGTACCATGCCGCTCCCCTTCGTGGTTTCCCTCGCACTCTAGGCATGGTGGAAGTCTGGTGGGATGCTAGAGTGCTTCCCCAAAAGGTCGCTCGGCTCCCAAGCGCGAACAATATCACTGGATGCGGCCCCTGCGCCTGCGAATTGACGGAGAAACGGCAACAAGTTTGCAATTCCACTGGAGCAAAGGCTGCCCAGAGCGACTGATTCTTTGCACTAACAACTTAAGCTATGAGAATTATTGTGAGCCGAACCGCCATTGCCTTAATGGCTGGCTGGATAATGCTCTCCTGGATGGTACCTCTCCCTCGAGCGAGAAGCCTCGTCGGGTAAATGCATCTGCGTTTGTTCATGGCGAGTTAAATGGTGAGGGGACACTGGCCGGTAGATGCTTTAATGCTGCGTCCCAGCTGGCTCCCACGTGGCATCCTTTCGCTACGTGTCACCCCATCCGGGGCCTAAAGGTCTTCTTTGGCTAGTGTGTGGCATCGGGTGAAGATCTCTGGATCGGGTGGTATGTGGGCCTCCCAACAAAAGTGTTCCATCTCCCTCTCCACTGCCACATTTGCGAGACAGTCCGCCACTTTGTTTGCTTCCCGTCTCACATGAGAGGTAGTGATGCTGAGTTGGGGTTGAAGGAGGTGGATGAAGTCTTCAAGCAGACCATGCAGTCTCCAGCTTGGCGAGACTTTGTCAGGATGACAGCCGTGGAGAATCTTGGTGGTTAGCCGTATAATGATTTGCAAGTCCCCTTCTAGGATTATTTTATGATGACCTTTGTCCATGGCTGATTGGAGGCCTCGTAATAATCCATTTAGCTCAGCTACGTTGTTGGTTATGTCCCCTATGAATCCTGCATCCAGCCCAAGGATTTCGCCGCTGGAGTTTCTGAGCACGGCCCCATATCCTGCTATTCCCGGATTGCCTTTGGATGCTCCATCGAAGTTTACTTTGATGAAGTGCTCTGGGGGGGAGTCCAGCTGGTTGGTCTAGTCAATGGATTATGAGGAAGTTTTGCCCCCAGTTGCTTATTGAATATGGGATGCCAGTTTTGAAGAGTGCATTGCTCCTCTAGGTTGCATTGTAGATCTTCTACTGTTCAAGATTTGATTCTGATTATTTCTTTAATTAGGGATCTGATTGTCTCCCAGGCGGTTTTTGGCTTGGAGGGTTGGGAGTGAAATATTCTTTTATTTCTTTCCTTCTAGATTTGCCAGAGGATGAATCCCGGCAAGAGTTGCCAAATGAGATTTAGTATGGGATTGTTGTAAGTACTATGATCCCAGTTCTCGATTGTATCATTTATGCTTCTATGATCTTGGTTGGATCTACGCATGGCTTGCGCTCCTTGGTCCCATATCTGTTGACTGTAGTGACACCCATTAAAGAGGTGTTCTTTGGTTTCTTCCTGTTGGTTGCATAAGACGCAGAGGGATGGTCCAATGAAGCCCCTTTTCCTTAAATTGTCCCACGTTAGGGCTCTATTATGCACCACGAGCCATAGAAAGGTGGAGACTTTGGGCCAGAGAGCCGAATTCCAGACTTTACTCCAAATGCGTTCTTTTCTTTGTCCTTGGTGATTTCCCTGCAGTAGATAAGCTTCCTTGATGTTGAAGATTCCAGCTGTTGAGTATCCCCACCTCAAAATGTTTGGTCCCCCTCTGGTGAGTATTTTCCTGTGCATGGCTTGAGTTTGCCAACCCTGCAGATTGAGATTTTCCGAAATCTTGAGCTCTTGATTTGAGAGCTTCCATTGTCGCCACTTCTACTGCTATGTTTGAGGTTTCCAAAGGTTTTTGACCTTTAGGGAGGTGTTCTGGTGGAGGGCTTGTTTGAGATCTGATAGTTCCTCCATTGCGTCCAGTGGTTTGAGTTGCTGCCATGAATCTTGCTAGAACAGGGCACTTCCTCCATCTCTTATTTCCCAAAAGGCATGCTCATGTACCAGCGTACGATTCTGCCAAGCTGTGTTCCAAATATGGGAGCCCTGTATTTGATTATTGTGTCGAATTAGCTGGTCCTCCGGTGTGAGGGGGGCATACTTTCGTTTCCACAGTTGTGCCCAGGCTACTGTTGGATTTCTGAGCCATCTCCACCAGATTTTATCTCCCATTACTTGATTGAGCTTCCCTGGATCCCTGATTCCCAGTCCTCCTTGATTTTTCGACATGCAGAGTTTTTCCCAGTTGACTAGCGCCCATTTCTTGTTGGGTTGAGGACCGCTCCAAAGGAAGTTGCGCTGAAGGCTTCTGATGGATTTTATGACTTTTTTTGGTGCAGGCAAAGCGGTGAAAAGGTAGGTGGGGAGTGCTTGCAGCACTGACCTGAGGAGAACCAATCTGGAGGCAATATTGAGGGGTCTAAAGGTCCAGTTTCTTAGCCTATTTGAGATGGAGAGGAGAAGGTTGTCCCAAGAGATGGAGCATGTCGCCGTTCCTGTGAGGGGGACACCAATATAGTTGGACATAAGGGAGCTCCTTGGTATCCCTAGAAGTCTGTAAACATGGATATGGATACAAGATGGGGTATTAAAGAAGAAGATCTTGGATTTGTCCAAGTTGAGCGTCATGCCTGAGGCTTCAGAGAAGTCGGACAAGATGGAATTGAGTTTGATGGCTTCCCTAGCCATGGGGGAGTTCAGGAGGAGGGTGTCATCAACAAATTGGCTATGAGAGGGTGCCGGTTAAATGTTGTGCAAAGGAAGGCCTTTGAGAGAGCCTTCCAATACTGCTGCCTTGATGTAGCATCCCAGGCCCTCTGCCATGAGTACAAACAAGAAGGGGGAGAGGGGGTCCCCCTATCAAATTCCTATGGACGGTGAAAACGGTTGGGAAGGAACTCCATTTACAAGAATGGAGAAGAAAGATGAGGAGGTTAGATTTAAGATCCAATTTACCCAACCCTGATCAAATCCAAAAGAATCTAGGACAGCTCTAAGGTATTGCCAGTTGGATCGGTCGAAATCTTTGGAGAGATCAAGTTTGATTAGCATACCTGGAGTTCTTGTGGACTTGAGGGAGTGGATGATATCATGGGCTAGGATGACACTGTCCATGATTTGTCTCCCTTCCACATACCCTGCCTGCTCCTTTGAGATGACAAATGGCAGAATGGGTTTGAGACGATTGGCTATAACCTTTGTGATGATCTTGTAGATGACATTGCACAGGGCTATGGGTCTGAACTGTTTGGGGTTTGTGACTATTTCTTATTTTGGAATGAGGGTGAGAAAGGTGGCGTTTAGAGTTGGTAGTACCAGACCTGAAGCTCTTGATTCCTCTACCACCTCCCATACTTCGTGTTTGACCAGATCCCAGCAGTGGTGGAGAAAGTCCGTGGTGAACCCGTCCGGTCCTGGGGCTTTTCCTGGGGGCATGGTTTTAACTGCTTGGTTTACTTCTTCTTGGGTGATGGGCCGTGTTAATGCTGCATTTTGCTCTGGGGTGACCAGCGACGGGATGTGCCCAGTGACCCGCTGAATGGCCTCCGTTCTGTCTATGATCGGTTTCGTTAGCAGGTCCTGATAGTACCTGAGAAGCTCTTCCTCGATTTTGGTATGTTCCCTGGTGATGTTACCTTGACTGTCTTCCAGGTGGGTGATCCTATTTACATGTCTTCTATGTATCATAGCCCTGTGAAAATTTTTTGTGTTCCTCTCCCCTTCCTTGAGCCATTGCACTCTGGATTTCTGCTTCCATAAGATTTCCTCTTGCTTCCTTCTTTCTTCAAGTTGCTTCTGTAGTTGTTCCTCTTCCTCCATTAATTCTGAAGTTCTGGAGCTAGAAATGAATGTTTTTTGGATCTCCCCCAGCCCGCTTTCTATTGTCCTGATGCTGTGGAGTATATCGCCAAAACAGTTTTTGTTCCATTGTTTTAGCATTTGTTTGAAATTTTTAAGACGATGTTGGAATTTGTACATACTGGAGCCATGGTCTATTTCTTCTTGTGCCCACCGGGATTTGGCTAGTCGTTGAAAGTCCGGATGCTCCAACCAGAATTTTTCAAAGCGAAAAGGCTTGTACCTGGGTGGGTCTCCCGGATTTAGCTGCAGAGCTAGAGGCCAGTGATCTGAACCTGCTTTTGGTAGAATGAGGATTTCCAAATAGGAGCCTGATTCCAATATTTCTTCAGTGACTAAGAAACGATCCAGTTGACAGGCGACATGTTGATTGCCCGTTCTGCGATTGGACCAGGTGAAAGTGCCATTGCTATTTTCTATATCTACTAATTTTAGATGGTCAATGAGAGTTCTGAACTTACCACTATCTTGTTCGAGTTTTTTGATGCCTCCTGTTTTCTCCTCCAGCGTCAGGATCATGTTGAAGTCGCTGCCTAGGATCCAATTTGGAGTTGCTGCCAGGGTTTTGATCAGTTCGAGCCGCTTCATGAATTTGTCTTTGTCCTGGTTGTTGTGAGGCCCGTAGACGTTGGTGATAGCTCCTTCCTGATTCGAGCCAATGACCTCGAAGTGGGCGGTTATTGTGCCTATCGTTGTGAAGGGCTTGCTGATTGTGATGTTGTGTGGGTTCCATAGGATGGCAAGGCCACCTGATGCCCCTGTTGAATCTATTGTTATGGAATTGCATGCTCGCCATATACACTGAAAGATTATTTCATCTTCTACTCCTCAGCATTTGGTTTCCTGTAGTAGTATAATATCTGGTTTTTCTGCTATGATGCAGTCTCGTAGAATCCTTTTCTTGGATCTACTGTGCAGTCCTCTAATGTTCTAGGTGATGACCTTCATCATTAAGAAGGAGGGGTTGAGTGGAGGTATCCATCCGATATCTTATCGATCTGACCCGAGTTTATCATAAGGTTGTCGGCTTCCTTGCTCAGTTGGTGTGCAGTTTTCCGCCCTCTTCTTTTGTTCTCTAGAGGGATTCTCTTCGAGCCAGAGCTCAGGTCCGTTGCTATGCCTAGGCATGCCGTGGAGCTAGCTGAGGAATTTAGAAAGACCTTATGGAATTTGTGCAATTGTTCTTCAGGGAGGGTTTGTAGGTCTTTCTGATTGAGAGCTTCCTCCAGCTTTTCTAGGTCTATTCCTGCCAGGTCTCGGTCGTCAATCAGCATTGGAGTGTCCCCGTCCCCTTCTCCTCTTCCTTCTGTGTGGGTTTCACTAGTTGTAGGAATAGGGTTGAAATTTGGGCTGTTCTTTTTCTTATGTTGAGGGTCCTTGTGTGGGTCTTGGATTTCCTCTTCTTCTGGCAGTTGGTCCAAAATCTCATATGAGTTTTTGGTTGCAATTTTTTGAGTGGAATCTTGGATTTGCTTTCTTGGGGGGTTTATCCTTCTTGAGGTAATAGTGGTGAAGCCATACTTTTGCATGGTTTCGATTGGATTTGTGGCTTGTTTGATGAGAGGGCAGTCCCGATATAGGTGGCCGTGCTCATGGCACCTCCTGCATCTGAAAGGAATGTGCTCATAATCCAGAGTCTGTTGCCAGTCCTCATCCTGGTATTCAAGGGTCACCGTTCCAGGGAGTGCTTTGGAGATATTCATGTATACACAGATCCTGGCATATGAGGTGTATTTTCTTTGCTTTGTAGCTTCCGAAGCTTTGACATACTGTCCTAGGGTATTACCTATGCCCATTAGGATCTCTTCCAGCCAAAATTCTTGTGGGAGGGAGTATAGACGTATCCATACAGGGGCCATGGTGAAATCTTCTTTATCCGAGCTGAATATTTCAGTCCAGAAGCATAGGAACAACCCTGTAGAGTTGAAGAAGTATGGCCCATTTTCAAAGATCATGTCCTTGTCTTCTAGGTTGTATAGAATGATGGTGAAGAAACCCTTGGAGCTGAGTTGCACCTCAAAGTCTCCTTTGGGGTTCCACCAGTGCTTAATCCATTTGTTAAGGTCCCTCTCTATGGGCCAAAGTCCCAGGAATTTACCAATGAGGGCATGTTCTTTCATAAATTGTGTGTGCTCTCCAACCCTAGTTGAACTAATGAGATATCTTGGAGGTTTTTCCATTTGTGGAATACATTTACCTGGTTCCCAACCCCGTGGCGGCTTTGGCTGGGATGTTCCTGCTTCTGTGTCCATTTCCATTCTCAGACCTTGCTCCTTGGCTAAGAGTTGCTCTCTTATCTACGGCAGCGGCTCGAAGGTGGGTCTCCTTGCTCTGACGCCCGATTTGTCATTGGCCGCCACATTGCGATATGAGGGGGGTTCCCCCCCCCCCCTCCTCGCCCATATCGATGTTTCAATGACCACAAATACTTGGTGGTCAT